>SJYA01001690.1:1764404-1792555 GCA_006410615.1 Neotragus moschatus | reverse complement strand
GGGGGGGGGGAGCCTGGTGGGCTGCCGTCTATGGGGTCGCACAGAGTTGGACACAACTGAAGCAATGCAGCAGCAGCAGCAGCAGCAGTCTCCTCTGTCCATGGACTTCTCCAGGCAAGAATACTGGGGTTAGTTGCCATTTCCTTCTCCAGGGGATCTTTTAAACCCAGGGATCAAACCCAGGTCTCCTGCATTGCAGGCAGATTCTTTACCATCTGCGCTTCTAGGGAAGCCCAAAACAGGTCCTATATGCAGTATCTAATACTAGGCCTTCTAGCAGGATGTTGGTCTTCCCTGGTGGCTCAGATGGTAAAGAATCTGCCTGAAATTGGGGAGATACAAGAGACATGGGTTCAATATAGTTATGTGTGTATAAAAAATATATATATAATGTTTAGGGCTTCTCTACTGTTTCTACCTGGATAATCCCATGGACAGAGGAGCCTCTCAGGCTACAGTCTATAGGGTTGCACAGAGTCAGACATAATTGAAGCAACTTGGAATGCACACATATAATTTTTATATACATATATACATTCTTATATACTTCAGTTCCGTTCAGTCGCTCAGTTGTGTCCGACTCTTTGCAACCCCATGAATCACAGCACGCCAGGCCTCCCTGTCCATCACCAACTCCCAGGGTTCATTCAGACTCACGCCCATCAAGTCAGTGATGCCATCCAGCCATCTCATCCTCTGTCGTCCCCTTCTCCTCCTGCCCCCAATCCCTCCCAGAATCAGAGTCTTTTCCAATGAGTCAACTCTTCGCATGAGGTGGCCAAAGTACTGGAGTTTCAGCTTCAGCATCATTCCCTCCAAAGAAGTCCCAGGGCATATCTCCTTCAGAATGGACTGGTTGGATCTCCTTGCAGTCCAAGGGACTCTCAAGAGTCTTCTCCAACACCACAGTTCAAAAGCATCAATTCTTCGGCTCTCAGCCTTCTTCACAGTCCAAGTCTCACATCCATACATGACTACTGGAAAAACCATAGCCTTGACTAGATGGACCTTAGTCGGCAAAGTAATGTCTCTGCTTTTGAATATACTGTCTAGGCTAGTCATAACTTTTCTTCCAAGGAGTAAGTGTCTTTTAATTTCATGGCTGCAGTCATCATCTGCAGTGATTTTGGAGCCCCCCCAAAATACGGTCTGACACTGTTTCCACTGTTTCCCCATATATTTCCCATGAAGTGATGGGACCGGATATGTCCTATTCCATAATGGTTTATCAACCAACATGGTTGTTAAACAGTAGGAGCTTGCTGTTTATCACCTCTTAACTTCGTAAGCAGTTCCCTAATATCCGCTCTTAAAATCTTACTCTTCCATGTATACAAATGTTTCCCCTGCCAGAATTACATGATCTTTAACTGCCACTTTTTGACACAGGAGATACAGAAATGACCAAGGTAAAATCTCAGATGTGACGGAGCTTACCTTTTAGTCAGGGACAGTGACACTCAATACACACTATATAACATAATATCAGCTAATGATACCCTGAAAGGAAAACTAAGGGCAGGGGATAGCGTGGCCACCATTGTAGACAGGGCAGTCAAAGTAAGTCTTTGAGGAAGTAGCATTCAAATAGAGTGACCCCTTGGCCCTGTTGGGCTGTGGGAGCTGCTCTTCCCAGGCAGAACAGTAAGAACCAAGACTTTAAGGAAGAGGAAGCCTGCTGTGGGAAAGCAACAAGCAAGATGAGCTGTTTGGACAGGACTAAGTAAGCAAGGGACAGTAAGGCAGGGATGTTCAGGTCATGATAAGGAATATGGAATTTTATTTTTCTAAGCATAGATATTTTTGATTAGGGATTAATTACATAATTTATTTTTATTTTCAAAGATGACACTGGGTTCTTTGTGAAGAAAAGGCTGTACTGGGGAAGTTGGGAGTAGGGAAGACTGCTGACTTCAGGTAGAGGACCATGGCTTGGCTTGGACTGGGTATGCAGCAGAGCTGATGAGCGGATCAACTCAAGATGGATTTTCAAAGAGGAAACAGGGAATTGGAATTGAATGTGAAATATGAAGGGAAGAGGATTCATTACTGAATACAAGAGAATCAATACCTAATTGGTTGAACCATTTATTAACTGTAAGACAGGAAAGGAGTTTGCTGTAGAAGTGAAAAGAATTAAATGATATTTTGAGGATCTTTTTTTGAGAGTAGAAGGATACTGATATTATAATTGATACATATCAACTTTCATAGGAAAAAGTCTTTTAAAATGTCTTAATCCACTTCATTACTTTGTTAAGTGGAGTTTAATGAAGAAATTGGTTATTTCTGTCATGCCTGATGCTCCTGTGGGTTATTATCATCATTATTCTGAGTATCGGTTGTCACTGTTCAGGGCTCTGACTTAAGACATGAAAGAGAAGGGTGACTCAACACAAACAGAATGGACCATAAAGATGAGCTCAGAGATTTTCAAACAGAACAATCTGTACAATGTACACTATGGTTTCTATGGGTGCATTCTGTAGAATTTTGAGTACTTTTTGTTCTGCTTTTTATTATTTTGTATTTTCTAAAGTTTTCAAATGACACAATATTTTTTCAGTAGTATTCAGAATTCATATGTGGATATATTTTCACTGTTTTTGATCCAGATGATATGTAAAAGTTCAGAATCCAGAGGTGAAAATTCCTCCTAAGATTCCTCTAAATGTACACATGCCAAGAAGTGTAGATTTTAACATTTCACTTGAAACGCTCCTGGTTTTTTTCTTTGCCTTTAAGTGTGTCTATTATAACTTCATCTTACCATTTTCTTCATATCTATCTGTCTATCTTTATGTGCTAAGTTGCTTCAGTCGTGTCTGACGCTGCAACCCAAGGGACTTTAGCCAACAAGGCTCCTCTGTCCATGGGATACTCCAGGCAAGAATACTACATGTAGGTTGCCATGCCCTCCTCTAGGGGATTTTTCCAACCCAGCGGTCAGACCTGTGTCTCTTGCATCTCCTGCACTGGCGGGCCGGTTCTTTACCACTAGCACCATCGGAAGCCCATCTATGTTTCTGTATGTCTACAAATACAAATACATATCTTTTCAAAGAAAATGAACTCACACTGTATGCATTGTTATATAACATGTATTTTTCTACTTAATACTGTGTCTTGGGTTTGCTACTATATCGGAAGATGTAGTTATACTTCACTACTAATAAAATGGAACAGTATCTGACTCATAGCCCATGAAATAGGTGACAGGCCCCTTATGTAACCATTTCCCTCCCTATTGAATTACAGTTTAAAAAAATTATTATTTGATAGTACAAGTAATACTGCAAAGAATGTGCTGAACTATGTAATATTTATACTTGTATAAATATCACTTTAGGTGAGTTTTCTAGAAGCAGTACTCTTTGATCAAAAAGTAGACACATTTTAAATCATTGTACATACCGAAAGATGGCCCTTTAAAAAGCTTTACCAACGCATAGTCCATCAGTGGTACATGAGAATAGTCCTTTCTCCATAGCTGGTTGCTTTAACTTGCTTGATTACTATGTTTTTTGCTTTTGTCTTCAGAGGCACCATGATGGGAGGTTAGGGTCAGACAAGAAATTTAACTTTCCATAAGTCCCACCAGTGTCTCCAAATTTGTTCTTTAATATAGAAAGAGATTTTTCTACTTCTTTGTAAAGTGCTTTGTAAACACAGTTTTCAAGCTCTTTCTTTCTAACCAAATTGTTCGGATTGCCTGTTTAACCCAATAGTTGTTTAAAAGATAATATGAAATTTTGCAAAATGATGGATTCTATAGATAGTCTAAGATACGCTTAGTTTATATTTTTGCTGTATTGTAACTAGAGAATGCAGGTGTAATTTATCGAGCTCTTTTTTACAGCCATTATGTATGGCTACATGTTTCAAGTGCACTTGAGGGAATCTTTATTTACTTTTTCTATTTGCTGGGTATAGAGCTTTATTTTGCATGGTAGAACTTTTCATTCACAAGGTTATTGTTTTATTTAATCCTTGATACCCTTATTTGCTTTATTTATTTATCTATTTTGTCCAGTATTGAGAGATGGCATTAAATTCTCCAACAGCATTATGGATTTTTCAATTTTTTCTTCTATTTTTTATGAGATTTGTTTGAAATATTTCAAAGTGATATAGCCATGTGAAAAATATTTTAGAATGTTATAGCCTTTCGGGTGGATCAATTTGTATGTTTCACTCTGTCTAGTTTATGGCCCTTCTTACCCATTTAATCTTATTTTAACTCTATCTTATCATCTTTTTCCCCTTTCTCCTTTGTTTGCTGTCTCTCTCTAACCCATCATTTTCAGACATTGGATTGTTTACATACCATTAAAAAAAATCCTGCTTGGTCTTTGAGTCAGAAGATTTGTATCTTTTTCAGTTATTTGTTGATATTTTCCTGTTCTATTTCTTGTTGTTTCTAGCCCAGATTTCTGGTCTCTTCTCTGTTGTCTTTTAATTTCACTGTGAGACTTTCCATCTATTTTTCCTTTTATGCGGAACTGTAGAATATGGGAGAATTTCTTGGCTCTATCTTCCCAGGAACTAATTTTCTGTCTATCTATGTATGTTTGGCCCAGCCTGAGTGCTGTGATTCTCAGTATGGCAGTTATATACAGTATACCTCAACATACATCTGTTTGATTGTTGGATTCTCAAAAATCAGCCAATAAACAGTGTTTTGAATTTGAATTTCTTGTACTTCATGAGCAGCAGAGTACCAGAAAATGTTCCCAGGTTTTCAGTTGTTTTGTATTATGTACTTGACTAAAAATATTCAAAGTTGCACAATCTATAGCAGTGATAAAAATGACTATTGTAATACAAATACTTGTTTGAAAGTGTAATATCACTTGTATTATTTCCATTGATTCGTTTTGTCCTATAAAAATTGATTGAACCTTTAAATTAGAGGTTGACTTTTCTAATCTTTGGGCCAAATGCTTTGCCCATGTGTACAGTTTCTAATATCCTCAAAACAGTTTATGGAGAAAGCATAATCAGCCAAATTATAGAGTAAAAGTTCAAAAAAAGCATATTGTTAGGTTACATAGTAATGACTAATATGAACCGTTGACACAAATCTTCATTTAAATGGGATTTGACACTCTGTTAGTATCAAGTTGTGCCAACTTAGAAGCTCAGTAATTGAAACAAGAACAATTTCCTGAAATTTTTTTTTTTAATAAAATAATTACTCTTGTAAGATGGGAAATGCCTGTTCTCTGTGTGCTGCTCTTTACTTTGGGCATTAGAACTGGTAATGAATCTTGGTGATACTGTTTGTCACCTGTGTGCAATCTTGGTTGTTTTCTCACCTTTGCTTTCGTGATTGCCACTTTGCCATTGAACAGGTGATGTCTTTGTACTGTCTGGTTTGCCTTGTTATTCCACGGGAAGGACGGACTTGCTGGAGGTAGAGGATAGCAATCACTCAACTCCTGGGTGTGCCCGGTTCTCTCTGGGGGTTTGGAGCTATCAGGGGTAAAGCCCTGGTCCTGTAGCATCTCTCTACTTGCCTTGTGAAGTGAAAGTTACTCAGTCGTGTCTGACTCTGAGACCCCATGGACTATACAGTCCACGGAATTCTCCAGACCAGAATACTGGAGTGAGTTGCTGTTCCCTTCTCAAGGGGATTTTCCCAACCCAGAAATCGAACCCAGGTCTCCTGCTTTGCAGGTGGACTCTTCATCAGCTGAGCAGCCCTCTACTTGCCTTAGTGAAGATGAAAATACCTCTGCCTTCCTCTGCTGCACTCAAGCCAGAAAGGACCACTTGGCTTAGCTGTTCTGTAGAGTTCTCTGAGTCATCACCCATTTAAGGACCAGCTCTTCTGAAACACCTCTGATTCTGTTACGTCTGGGTTTGAAGTTCCCTAGCCCTGCCCCTGGCTCCATAGCAGTCTTCATCTGTTTCCCCCAGGGTTGCTTCTACATAGATCCAGTTCTGGTTTCTTTCTCAGGAAGTCCTGAAACCTTCTGGTTTGTTAATAGCCCTTGTATAGCCATTTGCTATAGAAATGCATTTCCCACATTTTCACGTGATTTGTGTATGGTTGGGGGTGGGTAAACTTAAAATCTTAGATATCATGTAGTCAATCTCTTCCACATAAATGTCTTGTAATTAGAAAAAAAATCCTCATCTGATACTTATAATAAAAATCATCATAATTGCTGTATGTACTCTTTCTAAAAAAAAGTTGAGCAAAAGCCAGCTGAGCCACTGTCTGCTGTCAGGAAGGAACCTGGCCTTCTGTGTAAAAAGGGTGAATATTTGATACTCGTGATGAGGTTGAATAATGCTTTTTTATTAATAACGAATTGATGACTGCCCTGGCATTGTCATCCTGAGTATATAGAGAGACGTGTGAAACTAACCTGAGTGAATGAGGAGAGGCAAGAATACTCCAAGGTGACAGAATTTATTTTTAGGCTTTCTATGTGCTTCCCAGCACCACAAATTACAGCCGCTGTGAGGTGAGCTGTGCAGGGCTGGCCAGGCCCACTTTCCCCAGGTGCACTTTGAACAAAGGCAGCATCAGGCAGAGCCGGCTGCATTTGCCATGCTGGTTTTACGTAAGGCTCACATAATTGCATCGACAGTAACTCCGGAGCACGGGGATCTTTCCTTTTCTCTAAAATATGTCCCGGAGTCAAGAAAAACTTACTGCTTCATATTCTCCACATCCTGCAGGTTGCCTTTCTTCTAGGCACTATTTGTAAATCCTATAATTTTTGTTAGGCAGAGCTTCCATGGGAAATGTTTTATTTTGCTTTCTCAGCAGGTATATTTCTGTCAACTTCAATTAACCAGAATTTAAGGATCTTTGTTTCGGTTCAGTGGTTGGACTTTTGTTTTTAGCTAAATTTCCTTCTAAAGATGAAGAGAAAGTGTCAGCAAAGAAAAAAAAATGTGGTTTATTTCAACACAATACAACATAGCAACATATATATACACACCATATGCATACTGAAGCAAGTGATAGAGCCATGTCAGTTAAATCTCCATGAAATATTCTATGGGTTTTGTGCCTTGAACAGTGACAAATTATGCTCAAAATGATGCCTTTAAAAGTTTGCAAGATAATCAACTGATCAGAAAAAAAGCTTAAATACTATTCTTTATAGTATCTTTACCCAGCAGGAACGTGGAGAAAGAAGAGTTGTAACTATGAGAAGTTTTGCCTGGCAGGTGCTAGGTGCTCTGGTCTTAGAAACATAGTCGCTGGCAACTTGCAATGTGATAGGAAGCCAGCCAAGAGATAAATACCATGACCTCTCTCTTCTCCACCCTTCAGTTTTCTGTTGATGTCTCACAACAGCTGAAAACAACTAGAAGCCAGAGAGGGTGAGGGACCCGGGCATTGAAATTCACAGAAGTTACCATTTCAGGTAACAAAAGATGCTTACTCCTGGACAGTATATTAAAAAGCAGAGACTTTCCTTTACCAACAAAGGTCTGTCTAGTCAAGGCTATGGTTTTCCCCATAGTCATGTATGAATGTGAGAGTTGGATTAGAAAGAAAGGTGAATGCTGAAGAATTGATGCTTTTGAACTATGGTGTTGGAGAAGACTCTTGAGAGTTCCTTGGACTGCAAGGAGAGCCAAGCAGTCCATCCTAAAGGAGATCAGTCCTGAATGTTCATTGGAAGGACTGATGTTGAAGGTGAAACTCCAATACTTTGGCTACCTGATGTGAAGAACTGACTCATTTGAAAATACCCTGATGCTGAGAAAGATTGAGGGCAGGGGGAGAAGGAGATGACAGAGGATGAGATGGTTGGATGGCATCACCAACTCAATGGACATGAGTTTGAATAAGCTCTGGGAGTTGGTGATGGACAGGGAGGCCTGGTGTGCTGTAGTCCATGGGGTCACAAAGAGTTGGACACAACTGAGCGACTGAACTGAACTGAACCATTTCAGGATATGGAACAGGGTGAGGAGGAGAGAGGATCTAATGTGGAAGGAGAGATGCCTATGGAGGGCATGACTGCCTCTCACTGATGTTTGGGTATCCTTCCTTGTAGCAACCTGAGTAGTGTGCTTGCTAGTGCCCTTCAGTTCTACCAGTTGCACAGCTTGCCTGGAGGTTTCTGATCCCAACTTCTAATGGTTCTCTAAGTCTATGGGACACTCTGGTTTTCAATTCTGGGCTGAAAGAATAGCAAACTTCTCAGTTTCTAAACCATAGGATGAAACCCTATTCTCTCGTGTGAAAATCAAATTTTTGAGTAGTTAGTAAATTCAAGTTAGGTCACAGCTAGTAGTGGAGAGGTGAAACCAAGGTCTGTTTGGCTCCCTTGTATATGCCTTTTCAGTGGTCTTAAAACCCTACCTTTTTCCTTTATCTACTTAACTCGGTTTTACCCTCTTCACATTTTCAGTCAGTCCCTTAAAAATTTCCAGTGAAGTATAACTCCACATTCTCTTTCTTTTCTGCCCTGTCCATGTATCATATTTCACTCTTCCTCCAGCATCCTCAGTTCTTTTGGCCACTGGAAGCCAAGGTATGTGGTAGATTCCGACTATGAGGTCATTAAATCATCTTTCTTCTTTAGAAACAAGTCGTTTAACCAAACCTAAATGCTCCATTTTACAACAATGATTTCTGTTGTCATCTATACATTACCTGAAACTTTAAATGCCTCCCTCACCCAACCTCATTTCTACTTTATACTTTTTTTCTGCATTTTTTTGAGGTCTAAAGTTTTACTGATTTCCGTAAGAAATCTACATAATTTATGTTTCTCTCACAATAGATGACTTTTCTTCCTGTTGTACTGAGAAAATAATGATCATCAGACATGAAATTTCTGAACTACTTTCACTATACCAAAAAGACATCATTATTTTCATCTGTTCTTGTCTCCTTTCCTATGGATTCTATTCAATGAAACCCAATAGACCTTTAGTTGAGCACTTACTGTGAGCCAGTCAATATCCTGAAGGCTTGGATATAAAGATTAACTACATCAAAGTACAGTTACTGTCTCCAGTCGTTCATGGACTAACTTTTTGTGGTGTAGAGAAAGAGAGAAGACAAACAGACAGATACAGATACAGGTAAAGTGAAGCACAATATGCTAAGTACTGTTACAGGCACATGGGATGGTTTTGTCAATCACAGAGGAAAAGCAACTACCCTCACCTGGGGGGAGGGGAGTATCAAGGGATGAATCAAAGAGGAGGTGATGCTTTCTCAGTCACTCATGACATCCCTAACAACATGTTACGGTTCCTTCCCCATTCCTCTCACAAAAATTATTATTTCCCTTTCACTTGGAAATTGTGATCCTTCTTCAATTCCTGGCAAGGAAAGTCCACACTCTTGGGTACCTTGAAGGTGTGCTATTAGCCTTGTTGCTCTTTCACTCCCACCTTGCTCCTCACCTTTCCTTGAACTCCAGCCATCCTACAATGCCCACAGCCTCCTGAACATCCTCACTGACCTCAGGTGGTCGTCTTTTGCATAGAAGCCTACCTTCCCAGTTTCTCTGCTCGTCCAAAGTCTGCTCTTAGCTAGCACTGAGTAAAATAGCTCTGAGAAAATTCATCTGATTTCCCATCCCTAGACATCGTCACTCTCTCCTTTGTCCATGTTCTTACCGTATTTTGTTCATATCTCTTTTACGAT
This sequence comes from Neotragus moschatus, assembly GCA_006410615.1. NCBI lineage: Eukaryota > Metazoa > Chordata > Mammalia > Artiodactyla > Bovidae > Neotragus > Neotragus moschatus. The sequence goes on along the minus strand of SJYA01001690.1, from coordinate 1,782,918 downwards.
ACTTGTGACTCTGAAAGATTGTTCTTTGCATGCTTTCCTCCACAATTTGGGTGTAAAGCCCGTTACTCAGGCATCCAGACACATTGTCTGGAATCCCATCTGAGTTGCTCACTAAATGTGCGTCTGACTGACAGTGAAACACACAGACACACACACATTGTGAAGTTCTAACTCCATTATTAGCTGAAAAGTGTTCAGAAGCATTGCGACTTCTTTGATTTTCTTCTATTTATCCCCTTTTGTAAATAGCCATTATAATACCCTGCCAACTTTACATAACTTCTATAGAAAAATCTATATGAAATTACTTTTAAGAAGGTGATCCAAAATAAGTGAAAAATCTTATAAGAGAGGATGCCTTTAGCAGAAAAGAAAACTTAGTGAGCCCTGAAGCTTCATTAATTTAATAAAACATGGTCTCCTTTTCCTTATTCAGTAGCAACATGAAAATGGTGCCTGAGCTACATTGCTGCAATTTCATAAGAAACACAACAGGAGAAACTCCAGCCTCTTTGCTCCTGGATCATATTGCTTTGAATAAGAACACTGCATTTTAGCTAGTGAACATGGGAAGGCTTTGGGGAAAAAAGACCCATATAAATCTAAACCTTTCGTTCATTTGCTTCTTATACATGAAGCAGATCAGTTGTATCTTACGCATCAGACAAAGCATTTGAAAAGCACTAGGGTGCTGGTTTGCCAGTTGAAAGCTCATTGTTTGTTTTCAGTCAAATATATTAGTTATCGTAGATACATGAATATCTGTACATATACCCTTCATTTTATACAAAACACCTTCCTACACCCACAAAACCCCACATGTACAAAACTATCCAATATTATATATTTGCCAAATGTGAATAGACATGTGGTGAGGACCACAGGCTCTGGACCAGACTTACCGAAAATCTTGACTAGCTCTTCTAGCTATGTAACATTCTGAGCATCAGTGAGAAATGGTCATGTTGTTACTTGATTAGTTTGTTGTCAGGATTAGGGGAATAATGTGAAGCTCTTCACTCTGTGCCTGAATCTCCACTAGAGATTCCTTGAGGAGTCCTTGTATCAAAACCAACCTAAAAACTTCGCACATCAGACTCAGGCTTGGACAGGTGACACTGCCCAGTCCTTTTGCCCACAGAGCCAGAATTACAATGATCCATGGCCTGTGAGACTGAAATCAAATGTGAATATATTTTTTCATTGCCGTGCTTTCAGTATAAATCCTATTTGCAAGAATTTGTGCAAGACCAAATTCACATCCCATATAACTTGACTGGGAACTCTGGGGTGAGCAAAGTTTAGGATTTGCCTAGATTCAGAGTTAGACATGACTGAGCATGCACGCATGACACGAGATTCAGCTCTGGAAATAGTTCCCTATATATGGTGGGTTGACCCTTCGCCTTAAGGCTGTCTTAGAGGACATGCTTCCTGCCAGAGCTCCAGTGAGCTCTTGCAGAAGGAAGGTTTGAGCCCTGGGATTTCTTTGGAAGGAATGATGCTGAAGCTGAAACTCCAGTACTGTGGCCACCTCATGCGAAGAGTTGACTCATTGGAAAAGACTCTGATGCTGGGAAAGATTGGGGGCAGGAGAAGAAGGGGATAACAGAGGATGAGATGGCTGGGCGGCATCACGGACTCAATGAACATGAGTCTGAGTGAACTCCAGGAGATGGTGATGGACAGGGAGGCCTGGCGTGCTGCGATTCATGGGGTCGCAAAGAATCGGACACCACTGAGCAACTGAGCTGAAGTGAACTGAATACTTGAAACTCTTCCTTTGAGAGCTTCATTAATCTTCTCCCGGAATCCCATGCTTCTATATGCTGAGCTTAACTTGCTGTGGCTGGAGTTGATGGAAACCAAAGAGCAGAGGCAATTTGCATCTTGTAAACCACAGAACACTGGAAACCTAACTGCAGCACATCTGGAGAGACCTGCATTATTTAGTGCCTTTACCCTTCCCTGCTGTCTCTAAAGTCTTAAAGCCGGCAGAGCAGCTGTCTCTCAAACTCACACCTGATTATGACTGTCTTATCTCATCCTCTAATTGCACCATGAGAGCCACCCTTGTCTCCCTGCAGACTATAAACCTCCCTGGACAGGCTCCAGGTCTGATATTTCTTACCCTGCCTGCTGACAGCCCTAAGCTCAATGCCATCAGCAACTAGATTGACATTTGACTGTTTAATCAGCCAGAGCCAGTATGTAATAAGGACATAAGAAAAAAAAAGTGAATATGTGCTACTTGCAAAGACTTCTTTACTAATTTTTCCAGAAGATACAGCAGTGTCCTTAACCAGAGTTCTCTTCCACTCTGTGTTAGATAGTGTCCCTTCAGAATCAGATGCTAAGGCAAGACATGGGTGCTTTATTTAGGTGATGAGCTCAGGAAACATAGCTGGGGGAGGGGCAATTAACACAGGGATCGATGTCATGCAAAAAATGAGTGTGTTAAATGAGCAGGTTACCACTGAGGGTTCAGTCTGCCAGAGATCTTCTGAGGAATCCCATAGAATGCCGTTCAGTGTTGTCTTGCCAAGGAGCAGGGGGGCTTAGGTCCACATGCGTTGATTCATGTCCCTCTCTGACTAGAGATCACTTCTGGCTGCTGCTGCTGCTGCTACTGCTAAGTCACTTCAGTCGTGTCTGACTGTGCGACCCCATAGATGGCAGCCCACCAGGCTCCCCTGTCCCTGGGATTCTCCAGGCAAGAACACTGGAGTGGGGTGCCATTTCCTTCTCCAGTGCATGAAAGTGAAAAGTGAAAGTGAAGCTGTTTAGTCGTGTCTGACTCTTAGCAACCCCATGGACTGCAGCCCACCAGGTTCCTCTGTCCATGGGATTTTCCAGGCAAGAGTACTGGAGTGGGGTGCCATTGCCTTCTCCCACTTCTGGCTAGGTGAATTTTTTTTTAACACTGAAGGCTGCAAGACCATGACTGCAGGGAGAGCCCTCAAAGACTGCGGGTGCCTGGAGTGGGCAGTTCTCTCGCTCTCTAAATGCACTCCAGTCACCCATGACACCTGCACTGGCTTCTGGGCTCAGGGGATTAGCCACTTGCCTGTCTCTGTGAGGAGCTCCTGAGGATTGGGGAACCAGGTTCCAAAAGAATAAGAAAAATTCAAAGAGGCTTTGTGGTCTGACAGTCTTGGGGTTTGAGCCTGGCTGTGCTTCTATTACTGTGTCATTTTGGACACAGGACTTGTCCCTGACAAGCTTTTCATCCTCATCTTTAAAATCAGGATGATTATATTGCAAGAATATTATTGGCATTCAGTGAGATGGTGAGTGGGAAGCACTTGTTGTTGGCCTGCAGTGTGGAAGATGCCCCCAAACCACAGCCGTCATCACCACAACCATCATTATCAGTCTGAATTATGCCCTTCACCCAATATATCAGAAAAACAAAGTTTACTGAATCAGTGAATTTAATCAAGTTCTAACCAGTTTTTGCTCATGGTTTGAAAACCTAGTAAGAGATGGTGATGGAATAGTTGATACTTTCATCAATGGCAAAGCTCTTGGATTAGGAATTTCAGACCTCAAGTGATCTTTGTCCCTTAAGACCGTTGTTGGGATTTCCTGCTGTATTGTCTAGGGGCTGAATCCCTGTAAAGGTCTAGGATAGACTCAGTTTCCTTATAGTTCCAGCATCTCTCAAATGGGAGAGGCAGATAGGAAATCATTGGAGAAGCCTGCAGATCCATCACTTGAATATGTTAGATAATAATGTCAATATTTTAAGTGCTTATTCTTTACTAGGGGGTCTTCCTGGGTGGCTCAGTAGTAAGAATCTGCCTGCAATGCAGGGGATGTGGGTTTGATCCCTGGGTCAGGAAGATCCCCCTGAGAAGGAAATGGCAGCCCACTCCAGTATTCTTGCCTGGGAAATCCCATGGACAGAGGAGCCTGGTGGGCTACAGTCCATGGAGTTGAAAAAGCTCGACACGACTTAGTGACTAAACCACTACCACTCTTCTTTATGCTAGATACAGTTTAAGGTCTTTGTACATAATTGGAAAAAAAAAGAAAAAGAAAAAGAAAAAGCATGATACGGTGCTGCATTTGTGTTGTTTTGGAGGGTTTGGGCTTGCCCAGGCCTTGCAATGGCACCCCACTCCAGTACTCTTGCCTGGAAAATCCCATGGACGGAGGAGCCTGGTAGGCTGCAGCCCATGGGGTCGCTAAGAGTCGGACACAATTGAGCAACTTCACTTTCACTTTTCAGTTTCATGCATTGGAGAAGGAAATGGCAACTCACTCAAGTGTTCTTGCCTGGAGAATCCCAGGGACGGGGGAGCCTGGCGGGCTGCCATCTATGGGGTCGCACAGAGTCGGACTGAAGCGACTTAGCAGCAGCAGCAGCAGCAGGCCTTGCAACTGCCACATGGGGGAGCCTGGGTTTGAGCCAGGTATGAATGTGTGCAGAAGCCCAATATACTTGGCCATGACCTATATGGAGAAATAGAAAATAAATCCTTTTTTTGGAGAGAGTTTATCAAGCTTAAATGTACACGTCTGTTCTCCCAGAAAGTTAGTCCTGTGCTGAAAGCCACAGGATGTGTCTTAGACATCTCTCCACTAGCCAGCTGATGACAATGCATAGGATAAAATGGTAGTTAAGAGCATAAACTCTGGCACCAGACTGCTGGGCATGAAGGCCAGCTCTGCTTCTTATTAGCCATGTGAGCTGGAAAAAGTGTTTTAACTTTTCTGGGTCTCAGTTTCCTCAACTGCAAACAGAGATGATGGTATAACTGCCTATTTGTAGAGCAGACAAGCAGGCCCATACTGTGTATAATCTTAGAGCGAGGCCTGATGAATACTGTGTGGCGTAACTGTTTGCCTGTTTTTCTCTAGAATGCATGCTCTGCTCAGTCAGGGAGTTTCCATTTTACTGTTTTGCTCATGACTATCTGAAGAACTTAGAGTAATGCCTGTTACATAGTGTGTACCCAGAACTTTTGCTCAGTGAATGGGCATATCATTTTCACCTCTCTGTAATCTCATCTATCATGTGGAAATAGTAGCATGCCTCTTACAAACTGCACCACTTTGCTGTGATGCCCAGAGAAGCTTCTGGCTGCTTGAAGCCTTTTAGAAAAATCATGAAGGTCAGATAAATGGGAACCTCTGAGACATTTGCTTCTGGTTATTTTCAGTGGAAATGCATAAGTCCAGGAAAGAAAGTGTTAAGAAGAATGTCCTGAAGGTACAGATGGTGCTTATGGAGAAAGAAGTCTATTTTTCAATTTACAAAAATGATTAGCTGGGATCCCACTGAGTTCACTGCACGGGCCACTGCTAGTTTTAATTTGTGCCAACAGGATGGAGAGATGGACTTTAATGAGGATGTGTGTTTTCTAATCATGGGCAAAGTTAGGGGAAGTGGCAGAGGGGGTAGGGAGGGTGAAAGATAATTGGGGGATTCAGAAGACAGGGCTGCTCCTTGCAGACGGATGGATGCTCCGCTGCCTTTCCAGCTGGAGTCCTGTCATGGTTGGGCCTTCACCTGACTGAGGCGGGGGCAGAGTGGTTATCATTATCCAGGGCGGCAAGTAGTAAGGAGATTCCAGACACATACTCTGGAGTCAGACAGTCTTGATTTGCCACTTACTGTGTGAACTTTGTGTTTCCATTTCCTCATTTGCAAACTATGGAAATAGTTATATCTACTGTTATAGGGTTATTGTGACTATTAAACATGATAATACAGACAAAGAGCTTAGGGTAATGCCTTGCATATATGACGTTCTCAATAAATTTCTCTGTAAGTTCATGAAATTATTTTCCTTAGAAATGCTCATCCATCTGAAGAAGTGGCACAGGATTCCTTAGCCCCCAAAGCCACTTCTCTCAATACAGCAGCCCCTATTCCTTGTGTGTGCTCTCTCCTCTTGAGAGAGGGACATGGGGTAATTTCCCTTTAATAGGAAGCTCCTGAGCCATTTCTACATTATCCTCCAACGCTAATGTCTGTTGAGAACCATCCCACATGTACAGTGGAGAGTTACATGACAGGTGCATTGGTGGTGGTTGTAGCAAAACATGGATTGAAGCCACCAGTGAGAATTTCCTGTAGAAATGATTTCAACCAAGAGCCTAGACTTTTTCCTCTCAGCATTTCTATGCATACCTCTGTGGGGTTCACACAGTGACCCCGTGTGCTGGCACGGCCCATGTATCCTCCTGTGAATTTTAGAACTGAAGGTTTATAGCCTGAAGACAGTGCTGGTCACTTTCCCTTGGGATTTGAACAACTGGATTTTTCTATATCTCACCAAAACTCAGATGCAGAACTATGATTGCCTTTGATTGATTAGCTCATGCCAAACTCTCACAATGATTTGGGAGAAGAAATAATACAAAGATTTTTCTGGAGCAAGTGTTTGTGTTTTGAGGAGTAGAAGGGGTCCATAAATTTCCTGAAACTTTATGAAACACCCATGTATCTATAGATATGTCTTTGGGGAGTTAATAGGCTCATGGATCTGAGATCCAGAAAATTTAAGGACCAGTGACTTAAAGAAGAAGTAATTATTTTTTTTTTATTCCTTTCTTTCAACCAGGCAAAAAATTAGATGAGACCCTGGTCTAATGAAGGAAACAGACATATCAAACAAATAATAGGGGACTTCCTGGTGATCCCAGTGGTTAGGACTCCATGCTTCCATTGCAGGAGGCATGAGTCTGATCCCTGGTCAGGGACTAAGATCCCACACGCCTTGAGTGGCAAAAATAAAGAAAATAATAGAGATATAGGTCAACTAAATGCTAGACAGGCACAGAGTCCATGGAATGTCAATAAGTCTTCAAGGCATTTGAGCAAAAGGAGAAGTGTTGTTTGGGGAGGGAAGATTCTCAAAATCACACTACAGATGAAACCATAGGGTTGGGTGGTTCTCTGCCCCTCACATATCACAAGAGAGTGCCCCTGAACACTCTGTCTTTCAAACTTAGTCACCTGTTTTCCCCAGCTCAGGGATTACACTTATCTCAAGCCACTGCAGGGGAAATGTCCCCTCATCAGTCTCACTCAGTTTTTCACACTTCAGGGTTCTGAGTCTTTTTTTCTTTTTTGAGGACACTTCAGTTCATTAGCTCTGGGGACAAGAGTGAAAAGACAACATAAAACAACCCTCTGAAAACAAATCCAGGAAACATATTGTTGTGCAAGCTAATTAGCTTTTGAAAAAACAGTTCTCTAATCAAGATTTCCATATATCGCACACGGCCTAATTATAGTGACAATAATACCCAGGATTTACAAAGAGGCTTTCAATATGTATCTCTGCAATTGTTTCAATTATTCACCAAATATCCTTTGGAAAAGAAAAGAGGTAGATGAAGAAGCTGGGTTTTGCAGGGGCCAGGGTAGCATGCATTATTTTCACAGTTGGAGCTTGAGTCTTGATCCTATTCCATCCTCAGGGTCTAAAGCCCTGGTTGCTTAAGTCATTACTATTTGCAAAAGACAAAGGGGAAAAAAAATCCATGATAATACCAGGGATTATGCTAGCCTTGATTATTTTGTGTTGCTGACTAAAAGAGTCCAGGTGTACAGTCTGACTCCTGCTTCTCTCTCAATTATTTTCTAAGTAATAAATTAATGAATGATTCAATCAGTGCATCAGATAGACCAAGGCCTTGGCAGGCAAAATTAATAATGCATAGTGGTTCAGGAGTCCAGAGCAGACATGTTAAGTATAAACCAGTTGAAAAATTATTGATATTCAAACTGGCTGACATGTGGTAGTTTAGAAAGGACTTCTTGGAAGAGAAGGAGCTCAAAGAGGAGAGTTCCATGAAAAATTAGTGGGAAGTTGCTTTACATGTTCAAGAAACAACACGGGCAGCAAATATGAGAAAATGGAGGAAAATAGTCAAGCGCATAATAGGTACTTAATGAATGGCACAGAGACTTAGAAAATATGTCTTTTCTTGAATGACACCAATGCTCTTATTTTGTGTTTAAAATGTGGAGTCTCAGCAGCTTCCAGGAGAGTTCAAGAGATCCTTGTTTAATGAAGTGTTTCCTTTAGTTTGTACTCAGCAGGTTAGGCAGTAATTTCTTTCATAAGCTTTCCATTTCAGTCACATTTATGACTTTGGGGAGACTTAGCTTTTTTAGTTAAACATGACACCTAGAAATACAATTTTCAATTCTTCAGTTCCTTTTCTCAGCCAAAGTCCATACTTGAAAGTCTCTTGCTTTAATGCTATTAAGCACATTTTTTTTTTCCTCCAGGGACACCATTATATAGATGTGGGTGGATGGTTGTGAACCCAAGTTGTTTAGTGGATGCCATCAGTTGGCTAAGCATACAGTTTCTTAGGTCCTACAGATCAGATTAAGAAAAGGTTGCTTTGGGGAAAATGGACAGCCATATGCAAAAGAATGAAACTAGGAGACTATCTTGTATTATATATAAAAATCAACTTGATATAAATTAAAGACTTGAATATAAGACCTGAAACCATAAAACTCCCAGAAGAAAACATAGACTCTTTGACATCAGTCTTAGCATATCTTTCTGTGTATGTCTCCTCAGGCAAGAGAAACAAAAGCAAAAATAAATAAAACCACATCAAACTAAAAAGCTTATTGCACAGCAAAGGAAGCCATCAGCAAAATGAAAAGGTAAGCTACCAAAGAAGAGAATATGTTTGAAAAACATATCTCTGATAAGGGGTTGATATCCAAAAGATATGAATAACTCATACACTTCAACAACAACAAAAATCAAACAACCTGATTGAAACATGGGCAAAGGAGATGACCAGACATTTTTCCAAAGAAGATATACAGATGGCCAACTGGCATGTGAAAAGAGATTAAGCCACTAATTATTATGGAAATGCTAATCAAAACCACAGTGAGCTATCACTGAATGCTTATTAGAATGTCTTTTATCACAAAGGACAAGGACTAAATGTTGGTGAGAATGTGGAGAAAAGAGAACCTTTATACACTGGGAGTGTAAACTGGTACTGCTGCTGCTGCTGCTAAGTTGCTTCAGTCGTGTCTGACTCTGTGCGACCCCATAGACAGCAGCCAACCAGGCTCTGCCAGCCCTGGGATTCTCCAGGCAAGAACACTGGAGTGGGCTGCCATTGCCTTCTCCAGTGCATGAAAGTGGAAAGTGAAAACTGAAAGTGAAGTTGCTTAGTTGTATCAGACTCGTAGTGACCCCATGGACTGCAGCCCACCAGGTTCCTCCATCCATGGGATTTTCCAGGCAAGAGTACTGGAGTGGGGTGCCATTGCCTTCTCCGGTAAACTGGTACAGCCACTATCAAAAACAGTATGGGGACCCCTCATAAAACTAACACTATACTTACCATCCCACTATTCCACTTCTGGGTATTTATCCAAATAATATGAAAATACGAATTCAAAAGATACATGTACCCCTATGTGCATCATCTGGGTGTTATTTAAAATAGCAAGTGAATGAATAAAGATGTGACGGGCACACACACACACACACACACACACACACACGGAATACTACTCAGCCATAAGAAACAAAACTTTACCATTTACTAAACATGAATAGACCTTGAGGGTATTATGCTAAGTGAAATTAATCACCTAGAAAAAGACAAATACTGTGTGATTTCACTCAAATGTAGAATATAAAAAAGGCAAAAAAAAAACACAAAAAACAAGATAAGTTAATGAAACCCAACAAAAACAATTACCAGAAGACAAGTGGCACCGGTGGGTGCAGGGGTGGTGGTGAAAGGGTAAAGAGCATGGTGATGGATGGAAACGAAACTTTGGCGGTGAGCACAGTGTAATGTATACAGAACTTGATACATCATGTTGTACACACGAAACATATAATGTTATAAACCAATGTCCCTTACTACATTTTGAAAAAGCAAAAAAAAAAAAAAAAAAAGTGGTGAATTGTAGAGGTCAGGGACTAGAAGGAAAGGTAGAAAAGTCAGGCAGGGAATTCAAATAGTAGAAACTTGCATCGAATCTTAACCTACGTAGTAGAGCCAAGCAAGCACAAGTAGACAAGACAGAGCAGTTGATGATTCAATATTTACCCAAGGGCACAAACAAGGATCAGGTAACTGAGTAAAGAGGCTGAATACCCACATATTTCATGAGACAAGCCAATAGACACTGTCCTGAAGGAGCACACTAACAGCCCAAACACAGGATATGCTTCAGTGAGGTAACATTGCTCCTTATTAGATCAAGGTAGACAGCTGGTCCCTCCAGAGGGTCTAATATACACCTTACAAATTATAGGTAACAGAGTGTAGACTATAAAGTGTTGAGAAGATCAGTTATGAAATGACTGTCTTTATATGTGAGCACCTGTTCTCTATGGCATCCTGACACAGCTATTATTTTTTTCCCCCTGGAAAATAACCCCACAAAAGCCTTTCTATTTTTCACACAGAGGATATATATTCCTGTTGTATTCCTAAATTCTCAATCTGTGTTCTTTTCCATTTGAACAGAAGAGACTATATCCTTTCATAGCCTCTATCTAGAATCAAAGTAAAAAAGACAAATGAAGACTATGCTACCGATGAAAAATTACCAGGAAATTTCAATAGGGATCCTCTGTTATAGAAAGAAAATGCCAACAGAGAAAACTGTTCATACATAGCGTGACACTGAGAATGATTGATGAGTCAGCTTCCAAGATACTTGCTACTCTGCAAACTATTCAGAAAATAAATTGCTAATGAGTAGCAATTTTATGGATTTGGAGCTTACAACGTACGCTCTGATTCTGACTGTTCATTAATGCCAAAAAGTAAAATTTTAAATTGTAAACAATTCATAATACCAAAGGATTTTCCTCCAAGTAAACTCACGGTAATACATTTTGCTCTACTAGATAGACACATCCCTTGTAAGTTGTTCTGTGACATTTGACTTAAGGCAAGTGATGCAAGGTAATCGTGGGCAGAAAGGCTGCCAAAGGGAGAAGCGTTGTGATCAATAGGCTCCTTTTGTTGTTGGCAAACACTGTCAGTGCATGATCAGCGTCAGAGCTTGGAGCCAGAGGAAGCTAATAAGATGAGTGGCATGTTTCCCACAATATGCTCTAAGTATTTATGTGCTGTTCAAAGCGAGATCTGTAAACACGATGAGGACAGAGAGAATACAACATTATTGATGATATCCTCCTGATTTATGTTTACAGCATCTGTGGATAATAACTCCATTTGTCAGAGGGACCCTCATGAATACTAATTTTGGGTGACAATCCAACCATGACCAGACTAGCTTTGGATCATACCCTTTCACTCTTAAGTATTTTCCCAGGATTATAGTATGTGGACTGTCCTTTATCTCTGAAAAAGCATGGTGGGTTTGGAAGCTTTTAGGTATAGTCATTTGCAGAAGTTTGCAGATGTTCACAAGGTCACATTTAATAGAATTAGAATCAGGGTAATACCTTTGAATTCAAGTTTGTGTTTCCCGAAAGTGATTCTGAATTTGATTACAAGTGTCTCTAAATCCAAGAATGGAAAGAAAGCTTAATGCTGTCTCTTGGTTTGGAGAAAAGATGACAAAGAGAAAAATCCTTCAACTGATTTCAAGTAAATAAGTGATCATTTTTTTTCTCCTAAGGTTTGCTGTGATATTTTAAAGCTGTTAGTGGTAACATATTGTATCTCAGGAAGGTATATATGCTACAAAGATATAGAGTTAGTGGGTCACTAGAAGGAGTGAACAAAACTATTTATCATGCTGTGAATCCAACATATCATATCCACTGTGTTTGAGAATGTTAGCCAAATTACAAGCAACCTAATTGCTCTCTGTGATTCTAAAAATTTCTGTTTTAAGACTCTCAATCCATATTCAGTTCAGTTCAGTCGCTCAGTTGTGTCCGGCTCTTTGCGACCACATGAATCCCAGCACGCCAGGCCTCCCTGTCCATCATCAACTCCCGAAGTTCACTCAGACTCACGTCCATCGAGTTGGTGATGCCATCCAGCCATCTCATCCTCTGTCGTCCCCTTCTCCTCCTGCCCCCAATCCCTCCCAGCATCAGAGTTTTTTCCAGTGAGTCAACTCTTCGCATGAGGGGGCCAGAGTAGTGGAGTTTCAGCTTTCGCATCATTCCTTCCAAAGAAATCCCAGGGCTAATCTCCTTCAGAATGGACTGGTTGGATCTCCTTGTAGTCTAAGGGACTCTCAAGAGCCTTCTCCAACACCACATTTCAAAAACATCAATTCTTCGGCGCTCAGCCTTCTTTACAGTCTAACTCTCACATCCATACATAACTACTGGAAAAACCATAGCCTTGACTAGACGGACCTTAGACGGCAAATTAGAAATGAATATTTCTGTAAGGTACGCATGTTTTTCATTAAAAACGTGTCTTTTCCTGTCCCTATGCCACTTTACTGCCTCTTGCCAATGCTCCCTCCAGAGATGGTTCCCTATGCACTTCCATCTGCCCGGTTCTTGGGGCATGGGTATGTGAGTAAAGCAGCCTGATTACATTGGAGATGGGAGAAAGAAGAAATAAGGCAGCACTGTAGACCATAAGGAGGTCATCCTAGAAGGAGCTGTCAAAGAGGAAGCCAACATCCAACACTAGCCTACTGTACACTTAATCTGGGATCCGTTTACCAAGGAAGCAAGCTGTCTTTGTTTCCCCTAAGCTTACCGAATAGTGTAATATTAACTAATACAAGGATGTTTATAAACACTGATATTGGTCAGATATTCGATACCATTTGACTTTTTGGGCTTTCCACCAGTGGTCTTGAGACAAATCCTATATAGAACTTTACAAACCTTCACACACTTATTCAACTTACTAGTGTTGTACTCACCACCTGACTACACCCCCACTTCTTTGGCTTCTCTGATCACTTTCCGGAAGCACTGTGACAGGGCTTCCCTGCTGGCTCATATGGGAAAGAGTCTGCCTGCAATGCAGGATACCTGCATTCTTCCCTGGTCAGGAAGATCACTTGGAGAAGGGAACGGCTATCTACCCACTCCAGTATTCTTGCCTGGAGAATTCCCTGGACAGTGGAGCCTGGTGGCCTACAGTCCATAGGGTCACAAAGAGTCAGACACAACTGAGTGACTAACATTACTAGACAACCTTAAACATTCTATATCCTTATCAGTTCTTTTTATGGAGAGTTTTACTGAGAAGGACGTAGCATGGGGGTCAATATCTGTTGGGTCTTCTAGTCCCTTGACAAAGTCTCCAAATTCTAGACCATGTGAACTAAAATGCATTCTATGATAGGTATAGAAATCCTGGCCCATGTGAGATTTTTTTTATGTCAAGTCACTTTGGAGAACACTAGGAACACCCACCCCAGATCACACTCTCTCCAGGTCTGAGTTCAGACTGAGCTTGTTTTGAAAGCTGCTCCTTATTGTAGCTCCACAGGAAATAATTATGCTCAGAAAACATAAGAAATTGTTTGTAATGCTGGGTCGACTGATCTTGAGCCAGACGGTAAGATATGTCATTGCCCATCTCATTTGTTAAAAGAAATGGCCTTGGATAATAGTGGATATGACATCTAAAGTAGCTTGGCTAGAAAAAGGAGAGCAAATTACATGTTTTCTGAAGGAGGAAATCTTATTAGCTCTATTATGTAAAGGCTTATTCATTTTTTAGTAACTTCTCTATCATATTTCTCCTTCCTTCCAGTCCATCTTAAGAACATCTGCTGTGCCCACAGCTGTTAAGCAATGACTTTATTATCGCAGCCTGTCTTCAGTACCTCCAGTTGGATGGCTGGCAGCTGTGATTCACCCACAGCTGCCACCACTGTTGCTACCACAGCAGAGCAAATGCAACTAACAAGTAAAAGCCGGAGGTAGAGATGTTAAAGCCAAAATGACCTAACTGTCCCCCATTGCTAATGTCTCAGAAAGCAACTCTATCGCAATTTCAGAATCAACTGCAGTCCTGCTCTCTTCTTCTCCTGACCCTAAATTACATTGTAATTGAGTCAAAATCCCAGAGACTTGGGCAGTGCATTGAGGAGAGAAAAATGAGGATCACACTGGCTTTTTGTTGAACTTTATAGACTTGATCTGACCCTGACTGAGAAAAAAGATGATATATTATTGCCTTCCTGGGGCTTGTGTTAAGTCAGGTGTGGAAATAGCAGTAGAAACATGATCTGTCTTGCCTCCAACAGTTTCTGAGCTGGGAATGGGCCCCTGGCATCTTACTCAGTATTCATCACCTCAGCCTTCTCTTTAAAAACATGTATTTCACTGGGAGAGCTGAGTTGTCCACGGGTTACTCATAACTTCCAATTTCAGAGATTGAAGGGACCTTAGGGGTCTGGTCCAACCTCTCACTGAGGATAGAAATCCCTTTTACAACATTTATAGTAAAAAAAAAAAAAAAAGTTCAAGTCTCTGAGAACTTCTATCTAGTGATGAAGCCAATTTCCTTAAAAATCAGCCATATTCTAAGATTTCAGAACATTACTTTGCTCCCAGCAGCGGTCTTAAGCCCCTGTAATGATCAAGTGGGGGTTGCTTTATACAGGGGGACATAATACAGTTGTTAGGGTTGGATGGGGTGAGGCTAGTTGTGTAGACCTTTGAACATGATTTGGAGGCTTTTCTAGTATGTTGACTCTTTGGAGTTTGGAGAGAAAATCCCAGGGTATACAAAAGAGGGAAACAAAGTATGGTTTGAGGGGCCAAGAAGAAAGCAAGAATAAAAAGCAAGAAAATCTTATGTCAACAAAATCTGCTCTGAGAAAATATCTGCCCCACACTGCCCAGCTCTTCAGGGCAATTCACAAGAGTAAGGTTAGAGATCTTTGAAGATTTTAACATAAAATTTTAGCATAGCTACTGTGCCTTTGCAGGCTGCTACTAATGCTGAAGTGCTTTTCCAGGGCGTCCTTGGATGTAGGTAGGGGCTAGATTCATGGGAATAGGCAGAAGCGTTGTTCTGTGTGAACTAACCTCAGATTCATTGACCTCAGTGCTGGGATCTATGGATGGCCTCCACCTGGGAGCCAAAGATGAGTTTTAAACTTTCCAATTTCTCTTTTGGGTTGATCATTGTATTTATACCGTTCTCTTTATCCCTCACTTTCCTGTAGGAATGAATCATTTGAAGGCATAAAACTGCATAGGCTATAATGATTTCACTTTGGGTCAGGTCCACTGGAGCATTAATCATGCCTAAGGGCTGAATTAGGTATCTGAAGATAGAAATGGCTTTTTAAAAAGTCCATTTCATCAAGTTCTATTTCTCTGAATTAAAACAGAATCTTATGACACATAACCTGCAGTAAGGATATGTACCAGCATGGTCAAATGCTGTTCCCCAAAGCCTCCTTTATTTTCTTTTTACACCATTCTTACTATCTCTTTTATCTCTGATCTTAAAGCACAAATATGCATGCACACACTCACTTTCTCCCCAAAATCTCTCATTTAATGCCATAACATCTTCCAGTTACTCTCTTTATTTTTCTTCCATTTTGTAAGGTAAGATTTTTTTAGATGCTACACAAAAAAATCTACACACTGATATTTTTGCAGTTCTTCAGCTCACCTTTTCTGCTTCAGTGATAATAGATGGTGTGCATGTAGAAAGTTGGGCAGTGACACTAAAATTGGAATAATGGCTAAATATGAAAAAGAGTTATGCAAAGTAGTGGCCAGACCGAGACTACAAATGGTTATAGAAGGGTGGCTCTTCTGTTTGTGCAAAGTGGTTATTAGTATGATCACCACTGATTTAGCAAGCTAAAAATTTGCATGCGGGTAAAGGATAGAAAATTCAAAGGCATCCTCTAGAGCTAATTATCTGGGGAAATTAAACCAGAAAATCCTTAATTGTTTTTTAGAATTCTAGGGCATGGTCTGGTGCTTTCTTTGACCTGCAGGACCCAGGTCCCAAGGCATTTGTGACTCCTGTGGAGTTTTAGCTAATGGGAAGAGCTGGGCCCGCTCAGTCCTCAATGCATTTGACCTTTGGTTCACCTTACAGATGCCTCATCATGACCAAATTTAGGTTAATCTGACCTTGCTGTGAACTTTTTAAGGTGTTCGCAGAAGATTTCTTGATTTTCTTCATAAGATGCCAACCCATGAACTTTAGTGGTAAACCAAGGTCCCAAGCCCGTGGGTGGAAAAATCAGGGGCATGTCCTCATCTGTTACTCTGCTGCAATTTCTAAAAGGTTTGAACTAGTTCTGTCCTATCAAAAATAATATATGTAGCCCTTGTGATGGGAAGAGAGGAAAGGACACACTTCTAATATGAGAAATAACATTTAAAGCCCAGCTGATGATCCACTTATTAAGATAAAAAAGCTGACATATGTTTTATAGAAAGCAAAACAATGCACAATAAACTTGCATTTTAAAATGTTTTAAAAGGCAAAAAAGAAACCACACACACAAAAAAAATCTCCACAGTAAATAAAGAAACAAAAGTGGCAGAACTTGATGTCTTGAATGGCCCATCTAATTCTGAGAGTTCATGGTTCCATGGCTCCAATAAGAGCCAAATTAACAGAATGACCAAGACATTTGGGAAAACAGACATTTTATCGTTTCAGTAGGGAATAATAAAACTATTCATGTTTATTTTCTGTAAAGACAACACGACAAAGTCTTAAAACATTTCAAGGAGATGAATAGTCAGAGCAGAGTGCATTATTTATGTTCCTTACAACTTAAAGTAAGTTTGTCGGATAAGCAAATAAATCAACTTATAGAAGTAGAATGCCTTCTATGTGCCAGACACTGTGTGTTCAGTAGATATAAAATAATGGATAAGATCTGTTGTTCAGTAGATATAAAATAATGGGTAAGATCTGGTCATCAACATCTAAGAGAAAACAATCTAAAGGGGAAACAGATTTATAGATAATGTAGTGTGGATAGAATGTCATAAAGGAAAAAATAAAATTCTAGGATAAACAAGATGTACATAGTATATTGGCAGATCTTGCTGATTTACTGATTTGAATGTGTGAAGGAGAGTGGGAATTTGTAGGTGATGGTGAGGAAGAATGTTTTAAAGATCAGTTCAGTTCAGTCGCTAGGTCGCAGCACATCAGGCTTCCCTGTTCATCACCCACTGTTGGAGTTTACTCAAACTCGTGTCCATCAAGTCAGGGGTGCCATTCAGCCATCTCATCCTCTGTCATCACCTTCTCCTCTTGACTTCAATCTTTCCTAGCATCAGAATCTTTTCAACTGAGTCAGATCTTTGCATCAGGTGGCCAAAGTATTGGAGTTTCAGTTTCAACATAAGTCCTTCCAATGAACACTTAGGACTGTTTCCTTTACGTTGGCTCTCCTTGCAGTCCAAGGGAGTCTCAAGAGTCTTCCCAACATCACAGTTCAAAAGCATCAATTCTTCCATGCTCAGCTTTATTACACTCCAAATCTCACATCCATACATGACTACTGGAAAATCATAGCCTTACGAGATAGACATTTGTTGGTACAGTAGTGTCCTTGCTTTTTAATATGCTGTCCAGGTTGGTCATAACTTTCCTTCCAAGGAGTAAATGTCTTTTTATTTCATGGCTACAGTCACCATCTTCAGTGATTTGGAGCCTAGAAAAAATAAAGCCCACTACTGTTTCCACATCTCTTTGCCATGAAGTGATGGGACCGGATGCCATGATCTTAATTTTCTGAATGTTGAGCTTTAAGCCAACTTTTTCACTTTCCTTTTTTACTTTCATCAAGAAGCTCTTTAGTTCTTCTTCACTTTCTGTCATAAGGGTGGTGTCATCTGCATATCTGAGGTTATTGATATTTTTCCTGGCAATCTTGATTCCAGCTTGTGCTTCCTCCAGCCCAACATTTCTCATGATGTACTCTGCATATAAGTTANTTCACTTTCCTTTTTTACTTTCATCAAGAAGCTCTTTAGTTCTTCTTCACTTTCTGTCATAAGGGTGGTGTCATCTGCATATCTGAGGTTATTGATATTTTTCCTGGCAATCTTGATTCCAGCTTGTGCTTCCTCCAGCCCAACATTTCTCATGATGTACTCTGCATATAAGTTAAATAAGCAGGGTGACAATATGCAGCCTCAACGTACTCCTTTTCCTATTTGGAACCAGTCTATTGTTCCATGTCCAGTCCATCTCTTTCAGAATTTACCACAGTTTATTGTGATCCACACAGTCAATGGCTTTGGCCTAGTCAAAGCAGAAATAGATGCTTTTCTGGAATTCTCTTGCTTTTTCAAT
The DNA here is from genome assembly GCA_006410615.1 of Neotragus moschatus. Lineage (NCBI taxonomy): Eukaryota > Metazoa > Chordata > Mammalia > Artiodactyla > Bovidae > Neotragus > Neotragus moschatus. Next base: position 1,764,696 of record SJYA01001690.1, on the reverse strand, counting down.
GTTCCAGTGGATGTTGGCAATTTGATCTCTGGTTCCTCTGCCTTTTCTAAAACCAGCTTGAACATCCGGAAGTTCACGGTTCATGTATTGCTGAAACCTGACTTGGAGAATTTTGAGCATTACTTTACTAGCATGTGAGATGAGTGCAACTGTGCAGTAGTTTGAGCATTCTTTGGCATTGCCTTTCTTTGGGATTGGAATGAAAACTGACCTTTTCTGGTCCTGTGGCCACTGCTGAGTTTTCCAAATTTGCTGGCATATTGAGTGCAGCACTTTCACGGCATCATCTTTC
>SJYA01001690.1:1726662-1753596 GCA_006410615.1 Neotragus moschatus | reverse complement strand
CTGGAATCATAGAGCAGGCCAGCTCCAGATGGACTACAAGCCTCTGAATTTGTCTTACTTCGGGTCAAGGAGAGATTACCCTTTTGTCCAGCCATTGCATTAGACAGGCTGTTCTCTGGCGTGGGCAGTTAAGAGTTAAACTCCCATAAAATACAAGTCAGCAGTCAGTTTTTCCTCAGTCTCTGTGTTTTGTTGTGAACGTACCTGCGGAGGTAAGAAAAATTGATTCTTAGGATCAGATGCTGCTTCATGCTGTTTCCACAATTTTATTCATTTTGTTCTGAAGCAGCGGGTGATAAGCCCATTTGCTTGCTGTTCCCCGTGGCTGAACCGGTTCTGTTCTGCTGCACAGCAGTTGGAGAAATCCAATTCAGTGGACATTTATGGATCTGCCTTCATGTGCCAGGCAGCGGGCGAGGAGCCGGGGTCACAGGGATGAATACGCTTTGGTCCCTGTTCACAGAAAGTCCTTAATGTTTCCCAGCTCCTTTCATCGTGACCGGCAATTGTTGTTTGGGGAGGGTTTGGATCGTCTGCCTTTAAATTTTGGTAAAATATACTCCCTCTCTCAGAAAGTTACTGTCTAAAATGTAAGTGCTTTTGTCTGTTAAATGTACAGGAGGTAAGGAGTGGCATATTTAGAACTCGACGGTGGTGCAGACTGATCCTTCAACTCTGAGCCCGCTGTGTGAGACTCAGAGTCTGATGACATTTCATCCCTTCAGGGAGAAATAGAAAATATTTATAGGCTCTGCGTGAAAGCATGAGGGTATGTACACAATTGAAAGTCAGCCCAGCTGCCTCTCCGTTCACATTTGCTGGGACAGCACGTCTGTGCATCCGTGAACTTACTTCAGAACGCTAGAGATAGTGAGCCAGCATCACAGAAGTGAGGGGAAGAGGGGAAGTTACAGGGGAGAATTACAGAGTGAAGGGAAGTTAGCATCTGAAATGTCACCGCCCTGATCCTGAGAGGTGGCTGGGCCTTGGGCAGGTTGTTGTTCCTTGTCCTTGTCCGTGAGATTGAGGATAATCAGCACCTTCCTTGTCAGGCTTGGCAGCCTTAAATGAGACAGCAGATGTGGAGCACATGCCATTAAAGGGCCCACAGTTAAATGTGTCTCTTATTAGAGCAAACATAACCATTTAAAAATAGTCTTTTGTCTTGTTTTTTTACAAAGTTGTTTCCTTTTGGTACTTTTGTGTCCTGGCTTCTCAGCTGCACATTATTCTGTGGTCATTTTCCATCTCAGTGTGTGGCTCCTGTAACTCTTAGTGGGTGAGCCCTGGTCCATGGTCGGTGTGGGCACGCCCTGGTCCACGGTTGGTGTGGGTATGCCCTGGTCATGGTTGGTGTGGGTGATCTGTGGTCGGTATGCGTGGTCCATGGTTATTGTGGGTGTGCCCCAATCCGTGGTTGGTGTGGGTGGTCCACAGTCTGTGTGGGTGTGCCCCAAACCGTGGTCCATGTGGGTGGTCCACAGTCGGTGCGGGTGCACCCTGATCCGTGGTTGGTGTGGGCGTGCCCCGGTTCATGGTTGGTGTGGGTGGTCCGTGGTCATTGTGGGTGGTCTGTGGTCGGTGTGGGTGTGCCCCAAGCTGTGGTCAGTGTGGGTGGTCCATGGTCCATGGTTAGTGTGGGTGCACTGTTCCCCTGTTGAGGGGCATTTGGTTGCTGCCAGGATTTCAGTGTTATAAATCGCGTATTAAAAAACAGAGACATTACTTTGCCAACAAAGGTCCATCTAGTCAAGACTATGGTTTTTCCAGTGGTCATGTATGGATGTGAGAGTTGGACTGTGAAGAAAGCTGAGTGCTGAAGAATTAATGCTTTTGAACTGTGGTGTTGAAGACTCTTGAGAGTCCCTTGGACTGCAAGGAGATCCAACCAGTCCATTCTGAAGGAGATCAGTCCTGGGTGTTCTTTGGAAGGACTGATGCTAAAGCTGAAACTTCAAGACTTTGGCCACCTCATGTGAAGAGCTGACTCATTGGAAAAGACTCTGATGCTGGGAGGGATTGGGGGCAGGAGGAGAAGGGGACAACAGAGGGTGAGATGGCTGGATGGCATCACCGACTCGATGGACGTGAGTTTGGGTGGACTCCGGGAGTTGGTGATAGGCAGGGAGGCCTGGCGTGCTGCGATTCGTGGGGTCGCAAGGAGTCGGACACAACTGAGAGACTGAACTGAACTGAAATCATGCTTCAGTGAAGAGTGGTGTGTGTGGAGTCCCCACTGGCTTCCTGGGGGACCTCAGGCCGGTTCTGTCGTCCCCATGTCCCTGTCCCCTTCNCAGTCCATCCTAAAGGCAAGCAGTTCTGGGTGTTCATTGGAAGGACTGATGCTGAAGCTGAAACCCATACTTTGGCCACCTGATGTGAAGAGCTGCCTCATTTGAAAAGACCCTGATGCTGGGAAAGATTGAGGGCAGGAGGAGAAGGTGACAACAGAGGATGAGATGGATGGATGGCATCACCAACGCAATGGACATGAGTTTGGGTGAACTCCGGGAATTGGTGATGGACAGGGAGGCCTGGCGTGCTGTGGTTCATGGGGTCGCAAAGAGTCGAACAGAACTGAGCAACTGAACTGAATGATGGACTCAGCTCACCACTATGTTACATACTTGAGGTAATAGAAGCTCATGTGTGTGTGCCAGGCTGACTCAGTCATATCTGAATCTTCGTGACCCTATAGGCCATAGCCCACCAGGATCCTCTATACGTGGAATTCTCTAGGCAAGAGTACTTGAGTGGGTTGCCATGCCCTCCTCCAGGGGACCTTCCCAATCCAGGGATCGAACCTACATCTCTTGTTTCCTCAATTGGCAGGTGGATTCTTTACTACTAGCGCCACCTGGGAGGTACTTGGAGCTGGTATTTAATCCTTACTTCCGTAAAATTTCAATGTGCATTTTAAAAGTTGGAAAACATATATAATTAAATTATATGCAATTTTCCACCATTTTGGTTTAGTATTTTATAATCATTGTTGGTCATGTCTCCCTACATATCTCTGCTAAAGTACTGGCTATTAATTTTTATGAACTTCATTTTCATAATTTATAAAAAGATAGTTATTTTCAGAATAAATTATATGTAATGTAAAATTACTTAGCACCATGGTCAAAGTTCATTTTCCTTTTTACCTTCCTTTTTTCTCCTTTTGTTGTGTCCAACTCTTTGCAACCACATGAAATATGCAGTTCAGTTTTCTAGACCAGGATACTGGAGTGGGTAGCTGTTCCCTTCTCCAGGGGACCTTCCCAACCCAGGGGNAATGTAAAATTACTTAGCACCATGGTCAAAGTTCATTTTCCTTTTTACCTTCCTTTTTTCTCCTTTTGTTGTGTCCAACTCTTTGCAACCACATGAAATATGCAGTTCAGTTTTCTAGACCAGGATACTGGAGTGGGTAGCTGTTCCCTTCTCCAGGGGACCTTCCCAACCCAGGGGTCAAACCCAGGTCTCCTGCATTGCAGGTGGATTCTTTACCAGCTGAGCCACCAGGGAAGCCCAAGAATACTGGAGTGGGTAGCCTATCCTTTCTCCAGTGAATTTTCCCAGCCCAGAAATTCAAACTGGGATCTCCTGCATTGCAGGAGGATTCTTAACCAACTGAGCGCTCAGGGAAGGCCTCATGTGAAAACTATTTAATAAGCATACCTTTACTCTATGATAACTTGACGTGATTTTTTAAAAGAAACATCTGAAAACACAGAAAAAGGAATGTACTAATAAATGGAATGGAGAACAGTTACTATGTGAAAGAAATTTAGGTAACTTCCTTACATAATATAACAAAATAATCTCCCAAAAGTCTAAAGAGTTAAAGCCAAAAGAGGTAAATAGTTTGAAAATATTAATACAGTCATAGTTTATAACACCTGATAATAAAAAGGAAATTTAAAGATCTCTGAGCAGAGTTTATATTGAAAATTACCAAGTATTTATGCAGATTTTTGACTTCAGAAAAGCTGGCATGCTCAGTTACTTGAGATTCTTTAGTCTTCAGAAGTTCCTCCTTCAATATTTGAAAGTTTGCAGTTGTTTGCATCCAGGCTCCTTTTCTAAAATGGCAGTTTATCCAACATTGCTCACAGAATTTTAGTGTCAATTTAAATAGTTAATCCAAGGCCTTGATTCGGAAGATTTTCTTCATTCATATGGTGAAAAATATCTTCCAAGGATTTTATGAATAAATCTTTACTGTATAAGTGTTCTGAGAATGGGCTTTCACTTCACTCTCAAAAAAAGTGAAAAAAATTTAAAATTCAGTGAAGTACTCTTTTTTCTTTTTTAGAAAACCAGTAAAGGTTTACATAGGAGAGTAGCTTAACATTAGATTTTGACTTTTTAATTTTTTTTTTTAACAAAACCCTTTGTTCAGGCAATAATTTAAGGCCCTGGCTCTGATAAGTTTAATCAACCTTCATGACCTTAGGCTCTAATTCTTCCAGGATTATGGCTGAGAATTTTGCAGATCCTGAATACCCATAAAGCAGCAATGAACTAAGATGGATTGTGTAGCTCCTGTCTTCATCAGAACATTAACACTGCAGTGCTAATTAAAGTTGTTTCATATGTGCCCAACGTAGTATAGTTTTTTTTTTTACCAGTAGAAGTTGGTTGGCAAGGAACACTTTCATAATTCACAGGATCTCAACCACCTATGTACGCCCATTTCAAAACTAGAAACTTAGTGCTTTGGAGCCATCCATTGTTTTGCCTACCTCGGTATTGATAATGGGCTCTTTGGCCCTCAACCCTCCATTACCTACTACACAGTTTTAGAAGGATGTGCTTGATTCTGAACAGTAAGGAAGAATCAACTTAGCTTTCTTCATTCTGACCAAATGCAAACCAGATCCCAAATTTCTAAAGCGTGTGGTTTCAATAAACTTCATTACTCGCGTGTTTAACTTTGCCACATGATAAGAAACATCATAGAATATTTCAAAACACAACTTCTATGTTGGGCCAATTTGAATTTCAGTAAAATTCAAGCTCTTCAAATCCAGGTTTGAGCTCATGGAAAAGATGTAAACCGTCTGTTCTCTCTTTTGAATAAAAGAAAGTACAGTAAGGTTCAGGTTTATAAGCTTCCCCTTCTGAAAACTTGCCTTGTGGAAACCATCATCATTTTTATGTCCCAACACACCAAGATTCTGACTGAGCATGCAAAATGCACAGCCTTCCTAACTTAAGGCATGCTTGTTATTAACAAAGATAGTGACCATAGTCTTAATAGCAGGGTATGGCTTCATAATTGCTTTAATTTCTAAATGTTTTAATCAAATATGTTTTGATTTCTAAAAATGGGAAGATGGCTCGGACACACGGATCGCGGGGAGCGCAGCCGTCCTCTGCAGGAACTGCGGGTCGGGCAAGGGCATTTCAGCTGCTGTTGGAGAGCCTGTATTTTCTAAAAAAAAAAAGGGGGGGGGAGATATATTACACTTGAAAATAAGGCAATGCTGTGATTCTGTGTTCTTTAATCATGGAAGTATAACTATAAGCCTTATTCTGTTTAAATATTCACCATAGCACAACTTGAAGTAGAAAGAAGTATTTTCTTATAAAATTTTTCAAAATTAGATGACCTAGTCAAATAAAATTATTTTTACTGGTTATAAATAAACAAGAATTGAGAATCTGCCAACTAGTTGGCATTGTGTATATTTGTAAGTATATATAACTCTGTCAAGTTTTAGTCCTAGACTTACAGATCCTAGATGTTTTGATTGAATATTATTTTAGTATCTGATGCAAAGTTTTAGCATAAGTTCTGAAGCACAGTAGTTACCAAGGAATGTTTGTAATGCTGAGTTTCACTTTAACGCCTAAAACAGAAGTCAAGAGCAGAGAGCCTCTAATATCATGATGGCAGCTTAGTTCTTTTCTATTCTCTTGGAAACTCTACAAATGTAGAGAAAGTGAAAAGAAAAACAAAGCTCTCATATTTGGTGAAACTGTAAGGTAAATTCCATGTTATTTTTAAGTACTTTTAAGTAGAGCAGAGTCAGAGGACATGACTCTTGTGGGCAGGGGGAATGGTGGAGGAATGGGAGAACAGAAAGAATGGACACCTCAAATGTATTTTGAGGGTAGAGTTCAAAAATCTCCAGAAATTCATTGCTTCTGAAAAGAAGACCCCATTCTCGGTGGGAACTACTGTGAGAAGGGCTTAGATCAAGCAAATTAGGTTTAAGTGCTGCAGAAAGTGGAATATCTCATGCAGCACCAATAAAATAATATATAAATAATAATAATATTTAAGTGAACATCTCACTTAAAATTCAAAGACTGTGTCCTTTAGTGACGGCAACTGGTATTGGGACCAATAAGAATATCATAGGACTGATGGTAGAAATCCTAAGCAAGTGGGTTTTTAAATTGCAAGGAGGAAGGTAATTATATAGAGGCACCTTTTAAAAGATGGTTTATTATTATAGCAGCCAGTATGCATGAACCATCTCTCCCCTGCATTATTCTCATCTCTTAAAAAATAGCTGGTTCAGTGAAAATCTTTCTTGTTGGTATTTCAGATTAAAGGTACCAGTTTTCAGCTATGCAAATATGATATAGAAAGAAATGTGTAAAATAGCAATGGAAGCTTCCTGGTAAAAACAAAACAAAAAGTTAAAAGTAAAATATAGCCAAAAAGCAAAAATAAATTTGATATTCCAATAAGAATTTTAAAATGTAAGAACAAGCTCTTGCTGCTATGAAGGAAATCACTCAACAGAAATAAAGAACTCAAGGAAGGGAAGGCCTGAAATAAAGGCTAAATAACAGAAGGAGATAAAAATAATATTGGCATAACATAGAGAAAAAAATAGAAGAAGACAAACTGTTTAAGAAATGAAGATTAAACTTGAGGAAGCCAAAAAGATGGGAAATACAGTAAGGGATTCTATAATCTATTATCATATGATAAGCCATCTAAAATCTTAGTGATCTGAAATAATGATTATGTATTTTTTTTCTTGCAACTTTGTTGGTTACTGAGCAGTTCTTTTGCTGACCTTGCCTAGGTTCCCTATGTAGCTGCATTCAGCTGGTAGGTTACCTGGGAGCTGAGAACAACTGGGATGGCTGGTCAAATTGACCTACTCTCTCTGTGGTTTTTTTACTGTCAGTGACTCTAGACAAGGCTTCTTGCAATAATGGCAACATTCAAAAAGGAAAAGTCCAAATATGCAAGTATTTATTAATCCTTATTTTTTAGTGTCCCAGTGGCAAAAAAAAAAAAAAAAAAATCAACCACATGGCTACGTTCAGAGTCAAGGTGAGAGGTGCTGACATAGTAATAGAGGAGGGTGGGGTTCATTGAGGGCCGTTGATGTAATGATATAATATCATCTGCTATCTCCCTGATGATTCATGTTGTTCATTCAGTCTAAAGGCTATGATTTTGTGCATCAGGACTGGATATAGAAAATAAGCCTTAGGTGTAGTTCCTTGGATATAATTCCTATTGATCCAGAGACTCAAGACAAAAAGGCAAGTTGTCTACCTCCCTTCCCCTACAGACCCAGCATAGGATGGGGAGCTAGGAACAGTACAACACCAAGAGACATTCTCACTTGAAAAGAAAAGTGTTTGAGAATTTACAACAATCACTAGTCCATGACAGCTCTGAAATCCAGCTGAGCGTATGTTGTCAGGAGTCCTGCTTAGGGCAAAGGACTGTTCCCTGGCTGAGACTTCCTTCTGCTCCCTTAGTAGTTTTCTAAACCATTGTTTGCCCATAGTCCTTGGTTCTGTCCTATGTGCTCTTGGCTCAGATATCTTCAAGATTTTCACTTTTTCTCTAAGAAATATATAAATAGTTTCTCTGTGTTTACTGTGGTAGAAAGAGACCACAAAGACCTCTTTTCATTTTGAACTGTCTCTCTTTTAGTCCAAGTTGATACAACTACCATAAAAAGTCTAATGATTTCCTGTGAATATGGCTGGGGTTCAATTCATGTCTCAGGATCACAACCATAACTCTTTTAAGTTAGAACTCAGTCTAATTTGGGTGTTTCTGGATGCTGCGGGATAATGTTTTTTACAAATCTTAGAGGCTCTTCTATTTAGCTGAGAGTGTCCTAAGAATCACTTTAAATTGTTGTAAGAACTGAAGAGAGGTTTTACATCAATATTCTTGCTTGGTTCTTTACCCTGAGACCGTTTATTATACTGAGAATATTTTGCCAACTGGAAAGCCTGGAAATGTTAAATCATTTTATTTTCCAGTCCAGAAAGTTCTGCCTCTTCTTCATGCCTATATTCCTCTTGCAAGCTAAATAGTTCTCTCCTTAGCTTCTCTCCCTCTCTCCCCATGCCTTACCAGATGCAACGGAAAGAAGCCAATTGTCACTTTAAAGGTCCTGCCAGGAAGTATCCTTAGCCAGATCCGTTAGTGCATCAGGTACAATTCTTTCTTCTGTGTACCAGCACTTGACAGGTTTGCCAAATGTTTGCTGTTATAAAATATGGGCTGCCATTTTTCCTGCCACTAATGATTGCCTCAACCCATTTCAGGCCTCTGCCAACTATTTCTTTGCCATCCTTTAGCCTTTGCCAACAGCCTCCTCACACTTCTCAAGCCTCCATCTGCCACCCAGTTCCAAAGCCAATGCCACATGTTTTGGGTTTTGTGACAGCCACACCACACTTCTAGGCAACAATTTCTCTATCAGTTATCTAATAATGCCTAACAAAAACCCTATAATTTTGTGGCTTAAAACAATGATTTAATGTTGCTCATGATGCTGTGGGTTGGATGTGCCCAATAACACACTTACGCTAGTTCCACTCCCATGGCTGTGTTTAGCTGTTTAATTGGCTGGGAGCTACGTTAAGCTGAGATGGCTGAGCCTCTCTCTATGTGTGGTCTTTCATTCTCAAGACATTTAAACTAGGCTTCCTCACATGGTAATGGTAGCATTTCAAAAAGGCAAGCTCCTAAGTGCATATGTTTATCAAGCCTCTACATTTGTCACGTTTGCTTATGACCTGTTGGTAAAGCAAGTCAGAGCTAAGTCAAGAATTGGCATAGAAAAGACTATAAAAGTATATGGATATCAGTAAGTGTGACTAACTGGGACCCATTATTTAACAATATACCACGTGAGCAATAAAGATAGACTTGAAAAAATGAAAGTACAGGAATGAGGAAGAAAAACTAGAGGGGAAAATGATGGCTATAGAATACTAGTAAGGGAGAATGCAGAAAACTAGAGAACAAGAAACAAAACCTAGCATTGATATTTAAAAGTATAAGTAAAGAAATTTTTTCTGAGATATAAAGAAAAATAATCTATTGAAGTCACTAAAATTAAAACTTAGCAACAAAACATAATTTAAGTGAAAAATGAATGAAAGAAAAAGATATTTATTTAGATGGATGAGAAATGTAAAGTATGTTAGGTAAAGAATATTATAGATAACATGATGAAAAATGTGATTTAAGTATCTAAAACCAAATATCATTCCATGTATAGATGGAAAGACCATGTGGCCCAGGTGCCCTGGAATAATTTCAGTTTATACTTGTTTCATAAGCATCAGTGAATATAAATAGATCCTCTTTCACTTTCAAAATGTGATTTTGACAAAAATTAATGATCTCTATTGTTTTAAGGGAAGTAAAATTTTCAATAGATTTCTTGATGGTAATACTCAATACCAGGAAACAATGAAACAACACCTACAGTATATTCTAGAAAAAGTGAGCCAGGATATTTAAATGCAACCAAACTTTTCTTCAAATTTAAGAACTATTAATAAATTTGACCCTGAGTCAAATTTTCTTCATATATAATATCTTAATATTTTAATTGAGATATCTCAAGATTTTCAAAGAGAGATGATTCTGTTTAAAAGGAAGGGCAAAAATAAGCTAGATGTAATTAATCACTATAATCTAAAATACTAATTCTTATTAGTATCAGAAGAACTATAGAAAATAAAAAGAAAACACATTTCACAAATAAATATAAATAGGAAGCAACAAATTAATATGAACATAAAAAGCAAATCCATATCATATTCATAAATAGAGTTATATGTAAGCTTTATTCACCTTTTTAAAGTACTCTTAAAACAAGGTGACTCAAATGGAGGAAAAAGAGAAAATGATACATAGGGTAAAGCTATACCAAATGAATGCAAACACAAAGAATGCAGGGATCTTGGTTTTAATTTCAGATAAGATAGAATTCAGGTCAAACTACACTCTCTGATACAAGGAATAACAGTTTTAAAATATTACATGGTATAATTCATAGTACAGATATAACAGTTATGAATACCCATTAGAGTTGGACACAACTGATCGACTAACACTTAACACTTTATGCACTAAATTGCATAGCAGTAACTTTCACGGTTCAGAAATTATGAGAGATACCAAAATCGACTTTAAAATACCCAGAGACTTCTATTCACTGCTCTCAAACCTAGATAGGGTGACTGGAAAAAGCACAGTTAAAGTTATGATTGTTGTTGTGTAGTCACTGAGTCCTGCTTGACTCTTTGTGCAACCCCGTGAAGTGTAGCCCTTTTCATACTGTTCATGGGGTTCTCAAGGCAAGAATACTGAAGTGTTTTGCCATTCCCTTCTCCAGTGGACCACGTTTTGATGGAAGGCGGCAGGAGAAGGGGACGACAGAGGATGAGATGGTTGGATGGCATCACTGACTCAACGGACGTGAGTCTGGGTAAACTCTGGGTGTTGGTGATGGATAGGAAGGAAGGCCTGGCGTGCTGCAGTCAATGGGGTTGCAAAGAGTTTGACGTGACTGAGCAACTGAACTGAACTGAATTGAAGTGTAGCCCACCAGGCTCCTCTGTCCATGGGATTTCCCAGACAAGAATATTGGAGTGGGTTGTTATTTCCTGCTGTAGGAGATCTTCCTGACCTAGGAATTGAATCCACATCTCCTTCATCTGTAGGCAGCTTTTTCTTTTTCTTTTAGTTTTACACTGAGCCACTAGGGAAGCCCCAAGGTTATGGTATTCCTTAACAAAAATAAGCAAGAAAATATATATGAAACCCTTTACTTTATAAATTGAGTACATACCCATGTGACATTTAAAATGATTTTTCTAGACTACACTGAAGGTGTCTATATATCTGAAAGTGAGAAATAACTTAGAAAATTATGCATCTTTGTGATTCTAATGCAATAAAACTAGACATGATAACAACATATAAAAAATATATACAGTCAAAGAAGTTCAGTTTGATTGCTCAGTTGTGTCTGATTCTTTGTGACCCCATGAATTGCAGCATACAAGGCTTCCTTGTCCATCAACAACTTCTGGAGCCTGCTCAAACTCATGTCTATCGAGTCGGTGATGCCATCCAATCATCTCATCCTCTGTCATCCCCTTCTCCACTTGCTTTCAATATTTCCCAGCATCAGAGTCTTTTCCAGTGAGTCAGTTCTTCACATCAGGCGGCCAAAGTATTGGAGCTTCAGCTTCATCATCAGTCCTTCCAATGAATATTCAGGACTGATTTCGTTTAGGATTGACTAGTTTGATCCTTGCAGTCCAAGTCTTTCTCAAATGCTTTAGGATTAAATATGAAAATAAAAATGCCTACATGTCAGAATTTCTAGAAAATAACAATATAATAACAATGGGACACAGTTAAATCAGAGCTGAGAGGAAAATTCATAGCCTTGAATCTTATGCAAACAGAATTGAAAGAATGAAAGTAAAACAAATTTCTGACTGGGTGTGTTAGAAAAAGAACGAAACTTTTATATATTTAATATTTTACATTCTTTCAAGTAAATATCATTTTTATTGAAATATTCTTGGTTAGGAGTTCTTAGAATCCAGGGTAGACTGATTCAAGTCAGAAATCAGAGGGCCTGGGGGATATCTGAGAAAGGTCAAAATATTGCTTCTCTGTTTCTCTTATCTGTGGAGGAGCTCACCATAATTCATTTCAAACACTCCTGAGTTTTCATTCTTAATTAAAATCCTCTTAAGGATTTATACTTTAATAATTCAAAAACAAGTCCAGTTCTAAAACTGTATCACAATACACCAAATACTGTATTTGTAGACAGTCTCAAAAAAGATCAAATATCGTTTGAATTTAGGTCCATTTTGTACATTAGGTGATTTTTAACATGAGAAAACATTTAGTTAAATTTTTGCATTTTTCTCAGAAAACTAGTTATTCCATATTGAGTATTCTGGAAGTCATCGAGATCTAATGAAAGCTACTGATGAACTTTATGTTTTCATTTAACTTACTCTTAAAGAGCAGAGCGTCCCCCATCTCTGCCATAAGTGTTTTTTGTGTTTGCTGTTCCTTAGCCTGAATGTGCTTTCTATTCCCAAGTCTGTCTTTCTCTTTGATTGTCCAGCGCATTGTTGTTGCTGTTTTTCAGTGCTAAGTCATGTCCAACTCTGGACCCCATGAACTGCGGCAGGCCAGGATTCCCTGTCCTTTACCATTTCCCAAGTTGGCTCAGACGACCATCTCATCTTCTGTTGCCCCCTTCTCTTCCTGGCATCAATCTTTCCCAGCATCAGGGTCTTTTCCAAGGAGTTGGCTTTTCACATCAGGTGGCCAAAGTATTAAAGCTTCAGCTTCAGCAGCAGTCCTTCCAGTGAATATTCAGGGTTGATTTCCTTTAGGATTGACTGAAGTGAAGTGAAGTCACTCAGTCGTGTCTGACTCTTTGCAACCTCATGAACCGTAGCCCACCAGGCTCCTCAGTCCTTGGGATTCTCCAGGCAAGAATACTGGAGTGGGTTGCCATTTCCTTCTCCAGGGGAACTTCTTGACCCAGGGATTGAACTCAGGTCTCCCGCTTTGCGGACAGACGCTTTAACCTCTGAGCCTCCGTTTGATCCATAGCATGAAGTCAAGTGAAATGTTAGTCACTCAGTTGTGCCCAACTCTTTAAAGATCCAAAGCATATCTGTTTTAAGGAGCTATTCAGATCTCTCTTTTTGCAGGAAGCTTTTCCAGACTATCTGAGGATTCACTATTTTGTTTGCTTCCTGATCTTTGTTTCATAATTTATATTGTAAACCCCACCATTTTATCCAATGCTTTCATACAGGCATTATATTGATATATATGTGGATTTCAGAAGGTCTGCTTCTTTTCAAGTGGCTGCCTGTGATGTCTGAAATTCCACCAGGAGCAATTATTCCATTGGTATATACAGTGTTACAGTGTTTTCTCTGGTTGGTTTTGTTGAACCTCATACATTGCTACAAAGTGTCCTTGTTAAGACTTCTACCATATTAATTCCTTTCTCACAGCTAGAGACTGGGGAGTTTTGACCAGTATTGTAGTCATTGAACCGCCATTTAGTAGTCTGTGGATTATCATGCATAGTGAAGAGAGAGAAAATAATTCAAGAAAATTGGGAAATATTACCAAAAGGAAATCGATAGATATTAATGATGAGCTTCATCAGTTTCAGAATTTATTAAAGCCAAACCTATCTACTTTGTTTAGATAGGTATAGTTCTATAATATTTTTTTCTTCTCTCTCTATGAACTTAAACACTCCTTGTGGAAAGATATGCATCCAAATATTATATCTAGCACACAGTATTTCATATAGTTTTAAGTATACAGAAATTTCTGAGAAAATTATTATTGAAATAAAATGTTTCTGTCATTTCTGTTTTATTTATTATATGAAATAAGTTTACTTTTCCAAAATGGAAATGTTATAAGTAATAATTTATACTTAATTTCAACAATTAAGGTTTTAAAATATATAGTCTGAGGGGGAAAAATACAAATTGGGGGAAAAAAACTAGATGCAATATTTTAGCAAGGATACAAGCAGTCATACACTGGTGATATCCCTTCAGGTAATGTTCATTTAAGAGTTCTATAGGGACTTTCCTGGAGGTCCAGTGGCTAAGACTCATTTAAGAGTTCTATAACGACTTTCCTGGGGGTCCAGGGGCTAAGACTTCACACTTCCAATGTAGGAGGCCTAGATTTGATCCCTATCTGGGGAACTAGATTCCACATGCCATAACTAAGAGTTCACGTTACAACTGAAAGAGCTGACATGCCCTACTAAGACCTGGTGCAGCAAAGTGTGTGTGTGTGTGTGTGTGTGTGTGTGTGTGTGTGTGTGTGTGTGCGTGCGTGTGTGTGCATGAGAAACATCTCTGTGGTCCTAATCAAGACTTTTATTTTGCTTTCATGCAGGAAAATGTGATGGGGAAGGTTTGGTTTGCTGTACATTTCCTGAGTGTTTGCATTGTAAGTGAGGGGGTTGGAGAGAGCATTGATAATGACTTATTATTGACAGTCTTCTATGTGGCTATTAAAGCACTGAGCCCTGGGTCCCTGTTTTTATTGTCAAAACTATAGTGCTAAGATTTTCATTTTCATTTTATTTTGAAGATTCATTTCTTGGCTGGAAACAAAAGGAGAGATAAGGAAGAACTGAAGGGAATGGCCCAGATGATGTCCTCTCTTCTTCCTGGTGTTTTGGCCTTTTCCTGACTCCCTTGTCCACGAGGGCTTTTCCCAGCACAGAGGTAGCCATCGTTTTTTGTACTTTCATGGTGCCGGTATCATAGTCCTTATCAGATTGTATTACACTTTCTTGCTTCTGTCATCCCTCTGCGAAAGTATTCTCCTTAAAGTAAAGGCTCTGTCATGTTTACCTCTACTCCTCAGTGAAAAGCACACAGCCTGGAACACAGTAGAGGCTGTGTTTACAGACCACCAGCACATTCCATAAGTAGCTCTCATCCCTCATTTGAGGTCAATTTCCCAAAGAGAGAATTCTTTTGAACCCACAAGTACTGTGTTTTCTTTGCCTCACAGAGGTCTAAGATTCATCAGAGAGTTCTAGGATTCTATTGCCATATTTTATTTTTATTCTTTCCTCGTTTTTTTTATTTTTGGTGATAAATGGCCTCATAAGAGCTGCTCCGTCTCCATTTCTGCTTTTCTTTTCACTGCTCTTTTTTCAGAATTAGCTCAGTGCAGTTAGTAATAGTTATCAAGAAGAGATAGAATTACTTTTTAAAAGCCTTAGATTTTTTTTTCTCTTAACCTTGCTTTTCACATCAGCTATTTCCATAGCTAATAAATTTTAACTGTGAAAATTGCTTTGATCAATTATGTATTTCAGTTTTTCATAAACATGCTGATGTTATTACTTATGGAAACCATTCAGAACACATTTGTGTAGGATTGCTCCTGTGTTGTCCCAAGTGAATTCTTTATGTTTGCAGCGATTGTCCTCTTTAGTGATTTTATGAGGATCTTGCAGATATTTTTATTTTCATGAAATAAATAAATGCGTGGGTATTGTTTAAAAAACATTCTCAGTACATTCATATCCATGCTGATAAGCAGTAAGCTAGAAATACAGCAGATTTTAAATTTAAGATAAACAGATAATTCTACACATACCCTCCCCAGATCACAAGGTTGAGCTCAGGGTTGCCTGTAGGTGGCAGCAAGAATGTTGCAAATTGTACCTACAAAATAATACCCACGGTATAATTAAAACGAAAGGACAAATTAAAAATAGCCTCATTGTCATGTTCAAAGTACTGTATATTTAGCTTTGGGCAACAGATTTATTTTCAAGACAGAAAAAGAGCAGCCATGACGTTCATCTGGGAATGGAAATTAGATAACCTCACAAAGCAAAGGGCAAAAGACAGTATCCTATTAGTTTTATATGACCGGATTTAGGAAGCAAACAATAAGATGTGCTATAAATGGTTCAGCTGGTACTGAATGTGGCTCAAAGGCACATGGCAAAAGCTTGACGTTTCAAGCTGGGTCTTGCCTTACGTCATTTCAGCTCCATTTTCCACAGCAGTGAATTCAGAGTGCTGAGCACACTCAAGCCACAGATTTAGGCCTACCTGGTGCGTTTAGAAAAATCAAGTGCAACATGTAGAAAAAATATACATAGTTATATTTTTTTTCAACTTGTTCTTAGGCATCAGCATTGTCCACAGTTTTAGACCAAAAGGGAAGAGTCCTCATCTGATACCACGTGTCAGGAGTCACTACCTCTGAATGAATGATGAGGCATTAGCATTGTTTCAGGTCTCTCTCTTTACTGGCCAGTTTGAACTGTCTGGGAAAAGTTTAGGTGTTGGGTAGACAAGAAATATTAACTCACAACTGCTAACAGAGTTGCTTCATGGTTTAATTTCCTGGTGACTCACTGATAGGTTATGGAAAGACTGATTTGTCAGATAGAAGGAGGAAGAGGTGCTGGAAAAAAAAATCCAGAATGAGTAAATATATTAAGCATTAGTAGCCAAGAAGTGCCACTCAGTCATTGCATGCAACAGTTATCTATTAAGCACCTATAATATATGTGTTTGGTGTGGGTGATGTGGGAAGATTTAAAACTTTTGTAACAGAGAAGCACGCCTCTCCATTAAAAAGGAATTAACTTTGATTTCAAGAATAGCTCCTCTGCTGCTCTAGAATGAGTTTGTATCCCTCACTTAGAGTTCTTAGGTTGAAATTTCAGTCCCCACTGTGATAGTGCTGGGAGATGGGGCCTTTGCGAGGTGACTAGGTCATGAAGAAAGTGCACTTATGAGTAGGATTAGTGTCCTTATAAAAGAGATTCCAGTACATCATGAGAAACTCTGGGCTGGAAGAAGCACAAGCTGGAATCAAGATTGCCAGGAGAAATATTAATAACCTCAGATATGCAGATGACACCACCCTTATAGCAGGAAGTGAAGNGGAGAAGACTCTTGAGAGTCCCTTGGACTGCAAGGAGATCCAACTAGTCCATCCTAAAGGAGATCAGTCCTGGGTGTTCATTGGAAGGACTGATGCTGAAGCTGAAGCTCCAGTACTTTGGCTACCTCACGTGAAGAGTTGACTCATTGGAAAAGACTTGATGCTGGGAGGGATTAGGGGCAGGAGGAGAAGCGGACGACAGAGGATGAGATGGCTGGATGGCATGACCAACTCGATGGACATGAGTTTGAGTGAACTCTGGGAGCTGGTGATGGACAGGGAGGCCGGACATGCTGTGATTCATGGGGTCACAAAGAGTCGGACATGACTGAGTAACTGAACTGAACTGAACTGAACTGAACTGAAAAGAGATTCCAGAGAGCTCCCTTGACCCTTCCTTCTTAGAGTGAAATGAAAAGCCTCCTGTGAATCAGGAAGTGATCCCTTAGTTGACATTCAATCTGCCAGCACTTTGATCTTAGACTTCCAGCCTCTAGAACTGGAATAAATTTCTGTTGTTTATTGACCACCAAGTTTATGGTATTCTGTTATTGCAGCCTGAAAAGACTAAGACCCCTGCGGTTTGCTGAATCTGAACCACGGATTCTGTGGCCCAATTGCATACCTACTGTGCTAATTGCTGGCGTTACCCTCTAAAATGTAATGTGCAAGTCCCTATGTTGTCTCAGATGAGTTGACTGCAGCTGCTTGGTCACAGTAGGTCTCTTTTCGATGCTTTTCTTGCTCAAAATGTACTACTTTTGAAATATTTGTGATTACAATAGAAGGAGTGAACAGGAACACTTGTGAATTCTGAAAATGAGTGAGGAAGAGACTGGTGGAGCAATATTGGCAGACATTGTGTTTCATATCTCCTTCTCCATTTTCCAAAGGGTCAAAAAGTTTCAAAGTGAAAAGGGTATCATTCCTTTCTCTTCATCTTATCTTGGTAGATTCTTTGTTTTTATGAAAGTTCCTTCCTTTTCTGTCGGTGTGTATTGAAAAGCAGGATCAGAGCATTGCAAAATGATATGAAAAGTATAAAGTGGATATTGGAGAAGGCATTCAGTCCGATGGTGTGATTTATTTTCTTTAATGACTAGATTGACACGGCAGAGGACAGATAATAGCATTCTAAGTAGAGAAGATGGCTGCTATTGTCCTGTGTTACCTGGGAGTGGGTTATAGTGATGTCCTGACAAATATGTTGGAAGTGCAACTGAGCAGCAGGGAGGGAACAACTCCCCACTTCATATTGTTACAGGTTGTTTTGCCTTGTTTTTGCATGTGTGGTGAATGATCCTGAATTTCATCACAGGGGACCTAGGGAGTGGGACCAAGACCTGACACAAACTGCTGGAGCCACGGTTTGATTTCTGAAAATGTCCAAGTTCAGGTGGGCTAGGAGGAACAGGCTGGGCCAGGCTCAAGCTGGAGTTTGATGGGGAAAGTTGCTGCTCAGATGCTAAGCAGACTGAAAGCCCAGAGGACCGGGGATGTATCAAGAGCGAGGAATGGAGCCAGGAGCTCTGAGCTGGCAGAGACTGAATAGGAGAGAGAGCAGGTGGGGAACAAGTGAAAAGGTCTCTGAACAATCATAGCAAATAGTTGTGGGCAAATGCAATGTTGCTGTATCAGCTGGCGGGTAGTAATGTAAGAAAGAATCCGACTGAAAAGGCCAGCTCCCTCTCTCTAAGCAGCACACATATTAAAGTCACATGTGGAACAGGGTATTGTATCCACCTCTAGGAACTGTGGAACGGCATTTCTACCTTGGCACACCCGCAGATTTTTGACACATAATGATTTGATATAAACTGTCATCTCTCGGATATAACCCAACAACAAAGACTGTTAATCTTTTCATTCTGAACTGTTCCTGGATGGTGGAGGGTGATTAGATACATGCCTGTTGGAGACTTTATTAATACAGTATGAAGTATGTGGGAATTTTCTTTGAAGGGGAGAAACAATTAGAGATGGAGATTTTCAGAAGAATGTAGGAGGTGGGGGGTCTCTCATGTTTTATTTCCTAAAGCCAAAAAATCTCTATAAAATCCTGACTTAGCTCATATTCTTAAGCTAGAGATCAAGGCTTCTGAAAAACAGGCATACCTTAAAGTCAATCCACATGGCATTGCTGGGATCAAAGAAAAGATGATGCTCTGAGGGCCTTGCTGCTTGAGTTGTTTACCTAAGTAGACCCCAGTTGAACTGCAGGGATGGTCATTTAGAAAAAATAATCCAGACTCTTTCCTCCTCTTTACTTTATAAAAAAATTTATTGAAGTAGAGTCGATTTACAATGTCGTGTTTATTTCTGCTGTATAGCAAAGTGATTCAGTTATAAACACACACACACTTATATATATATTCTTTCTTGTATTCCACTTAGGTTTATCACAGGATATTGAATGTAATTGCTTATGCTATAGAGGAAGACCTTGCTGTTTATGCATCCTGCATATAATAGTTTGCATATGGTAATCTCAAACTCCCATTTTCTTTCTCTCCTCCCCCTTAGCAGCCACAAGTCCATTCACTATTTCTGTGGCTCTGTTTTTGTTTCATAGCTCTGCGTCCTATTTTCAGTTCCTCATATAAGTGGTATCCTATGGTATTTGTCTTCTTCTGATTTATTTCACTTAGTATGATAATCCTCTGGGTCTACCCATGTTGCTGCAAATGGCATTATTTCGTTATTTTTAATGGCTAGCTGATATTCCACTGTATATACGTACTATATCTTCTTTAGCCATTCCATTTAGGCTGTTTCCACATTTTGGCTCTTGTAAGTTGTGCTGCTATGAACATAGTCATGCACGTGTCTTTTTGAATTGCAGTTCTGTCTGGGTTTGAAGGAGTGGGATTGCTGGATCATATGGCAACTCTATTTTTATTTTTTTGAGGAACTGCCATACTGTTTTCTACAGTTGCTACACCAAGTTATGTTACACCAAGAGTCTAAGAGGGATTCCTTTTCACCACACCCTCTCCAGCATTTATGATCTGTAAACTTTTTAATAATGTCCATTCTGACCTGTGTGAGGTGGTGCTTCACTGTATTCAATAGGTTTGATTTCCAGTTCTCTAATAATTAGTGAAGATGAGCATCTTCTCATGTACCTATTGGCCATCTGTATGTCTTCCTTGGAGAGATATCTATTTAGGTCTTCTACCCATTTTTAGTTGGGCAGTTTGTTTTTCTGTTTGCATGTTTTGGAAATTAGGCCCTTGTTGGTCGCATCATTCGCAAATATTTTCTCTCAGTCTATAAGTTGTCTTTTTTTTTGTTTATAGTTTCCTTTCCTGTCCAAAAGCTAACAAGTTTGACTATGTCACATTTGTTTACTTTTTCTCTTATTTTTATTGCTTTCAGAATCTGACCTAAGGAAACATTGGTACTGTCTCGTTTTAAGAGATGCTTTGGGGGATCAGAGAACTGAATCTCCTTGACTGCAGCCTCTGGGACTTTCCAGAGACCCAAGTCTTATTCCAAGGAAAATGCATAGAGGTATCTGCGTGTCTATATTATAATGGATATGTTGGGTTGACAGACATGGCTTTCAAAGATGTCATCTCTTGAAAAAAATCACTAAGCTGTTCTTTTCTCAGATAAGGCAAAATTCACTATGAATCTAAGGAGGAATTTGTGCAGGTAGTGTTAGACCCCTTTCTTCTCTGCTCTTAGGTATAGAGTGACATGCTTTAAGTTGAGACTTTACAACTGTTGTGCTTAGTTGCTCAGTCGTATTTAACTCTTTGGGACCCCATGGACTTTAGTCCGCCAGGCTCCTCTGTCCGTGGGATTCTCCAGGCAAGAATACTGGAGTGGGTTGCCATGCCCCACTCCAGGGTATCTTCCCCATCCGGGGATCGAACCCAGGCCTCCCACATTTCAGGCTGATTCTTTACCTTCTGAGCCGCCACTGTTACGCTTTCCTTAATATCACATCTGCGTGATCTCACGGACGATCTGTCACAGGCCGCATATGTTCTTTGATCTCAAGAAATCATGCTTTGTTTTGGTATCATTCCTAACAAAGACAGCTTGAAAGTTTTCAAGGTTTCCAACTTTCTGGCATCACCTTTTTCTCTCAAAGTTCATTTAAATATTGAATCTCTCATTTTGCATGACCAGAGAATTATTACATCATTATAGTTACCATGTGTCTCTCCCTTAGGATCTCTGTGCATCCTGGCTGGGGAAGGACCAAATCTAGAGTGCTTCCGACTACTTTTTGCCCTTTTCCTGTGCTCTCCCTTCTCTCCTATCACCTCTGGTGGTTTTGGAATGTTTTGAGGTCCACTGTGTCACCCAATACTTGGAGAGAGAGATGACAATTTACTTCCACCACTGATAAAGGTAATATGGTTAATTTCTAAGATGTGAAGATAAAATAAGGGGATTAGAATGCAGGAAAGAAATTTTAAAAATATACTGGGGGGGACATATGTACACCTGTGGTTAATTCAGGCCAATGTATGACAGAAATCAAACCGATACTGTAAAGCAATCATCAATCAAGTTAAAAAAATAGATACTGGAGTATGACAGTGCCTAAATTTCATCATTCCCTCCTCTTCACAGGGATTCTACTGTCATGATGACGTGGAATATAAGGATGTTCTTGAATATGGCCCTCCCTAGATCACACCACTGTTCTTGGTTTTTCTTGCCAAACTCCAGGACTTTGGAGTTCTGGACTCTCCTAAATTGCTGTCCTGTCTAGAAGCTAGTTTGTGGTTTAGAACATGTTCCTCCTTTTGTCTCAGTCTTCAGTAGATTCTGGGCCAATCTTTTGCATATCCAAAAGGTGCATTAAAATATTTTTCCCAAACCAAGGGAGAATGAAACTAAAAAACAATTCTGTTTTCCCTTGTTTTATTTATTTTTCTTACTTCTGGCCATGCTTCAGGGCATGTGGGATCTTAGTTCCCTGACCTGGGATCGAGCCCACATAACCTGCGTTGGAAGGTGGATTCTTAACAACTGGACCACAGGTAAGTCCCTCTTTTGTATTCTTGATAATATCAGTAACATGAACTTTAGCTAGCTTTGAAAAATAGCAACTTTTGCATCTCCTCTGATTAATAACAATAGAAATCATGTGAACAAATCCCTCCAATCTTTCCCAGCTTCAGAGTCTTTTCCAGTGAGTTGGCCCTTTGCATTAGGTAGGCAAAGTATTGAGCTTCAGCTTCAGCATCAGTCCTTCCAATGAATATTCAGGGTTGATTTCCTTTAGGACTGACTGGTCTGATCTCCTTGCAGTCCAAGGGACTCTCAAGATTCTTCTCCAGCACCACAGTTCAAAAGGGTCAGTACTTCAGCATTCATCCTTCTTTATGGTCCAGCTCTCACATCCATGCATGACTTTTGGAAAAACCATACTTTTACTATATGGGCCTTTGTTGGCAAAGTGAGATCTCTGCTTGTTAATACACTGTCTAGGTTTGTCATAGCTATTCTTCCAAAGAGCAAGCATCTTTTAATTTCGTGGCTGTAATCACTGTGCATACTGCTACTTTATTTAACATTTTTCATCTATCTTTTTAAGTGATTATAGTTTTAACTTTTGGTGCTGCGTTTATTTTGTTTTGATATCATAATTTTGCTAATCTTTTAAACTATATTGGGAAACTCTCCCATCAACACAATACTCATTAACTAGATGAATGGGATGAGAATCTGGAAAAATTTGTCATACATAGGAATAAACTATTTCCTGAAAATTTGGTAGAACACAGTAACAAAAGTATGCTTAGTGACATTTTAGAGACATATTATTGACATCTTTCCAATATTTTAAATAGGTATTTGTCTATTCAGTTTTATCATTCTTGAATGAATTTAAACATTTTGTTTTTCTCATTATTGTTCGTGATGAATTTTAATTTTTATTGTGATATCTATACATTTTTCTTACTATTAGTCTCTACCTGATATATAAGAGCTCAGTTGCAAAGTTGTGTCTGACTCTGTGAACCCCCCAGGGACTGTAGCCCTCCAAGCTCCTCTGTTCATGGGATTTTATATGCAGCTAAGTTGCTTCAGTCATGTCTGACGCTGTGCGACCCCATAGACAGTAGCCCACCAGGCTCCCCTGTCCCTGGGATTTTCCAGGCAAGAGTACTGGAGTGGGTTGCCATTGCCTTCTCCACATATATATATATATATATATATATATATATATATATATACACACACACACACACACAGATACACTTTTCCATTTGTTTATTTCTACATGCCCACTGCTAAATCATTTTAGGTATCATTCTTATAACTCGAATATATTATTTTGTTATCTGATTGGAGGGTCTCTGTTTAATAGGGAATTTAATGTATTTAAATTTATGGTGAATGCAGTNACATATATATATATATATATATATATATATATATATATACACACACACACACACACAGATACACTTTTCCATTTGTTTATTTCTACATGCCCACTGCTAAATCATTTTAGGTATCATTCTTATAACTCGAATATATTATTTTGTTATCTGATTGGAGGGTCTCTGTTTAATAGGGAATTTAATGTATTTAAATTTATGGTGAATGCAGTTTACTTTTTCCATCTTGGTTTTCATTTGAATCTACTCTGTTTTGTTGTAAATTTCTTCTCTATTTCTTATTTTAGATGAACAGGGTTTTAATTTTTAATATTTTCTCCCACTGGCAGTGTAACAGTTGTACATGCTAATTATCCCTCTAGTGGTTATAATAAAAATTTTAACATACGTTTTCAATCTTATATTTACTTATTAATATCTACGGTTAATTTTTAGTTATATCTCATCTTAGATAAGAGAAGAGGCTTAAAATTTGTATACTTTTTCTTACTTCTGACTTCTTAAGATCCTTTGGTATTTTATTTCGAGTTTTATCTTTTTATATTATATATCCCCATGCTTTACTGTGTTACTAGTGTCTTTACCCTTATGTTCTATATTTTTTTCTAATTCTTAGATTTAAAAAAATTAATGGCATATATAACCAATAGTATTTGTAGGTTAAAACTTCTTCTGACTGAGCCCACATGAAAAATTTCAAGTTTGGTTCTTTCTCAAGTGCTGTTTGTTTAGGTATAAAATTCTAGGTTTGAAATAATTTTTTATCACATCTTTGAAGAAATGATTCAACAGTCTTCCAATATTTATAATGCTAATAAGGATTAATCTTTTTAATTTGAATGTGCATTCTTTTTCTCTGATCACATTTTGGGCTTTCTCATTTACTGAAGTTCTATAATTTCACTTTAATATGTTGAAGTGTCATCTCCTTTTTCTTTTCTACTTATCTTTCTTGAGACTCAGTTTTTTCTTTTTGTTTGTTGCTGTTCGTTGTTGTTCAGTTGCTCAGCAGTGCCCGGCTCTTTGTGACCCCATGGACTGCAGCATGCCAGACTCCCCTGTCCTTCACCAACTCCTGCAGCTTGCTCAGACTCATGTCCATTGAGTTGGTAATGCCATCCAACCATCTCATCCTCTGTCATCCCCTTCTCCTCCTGCCTTCAGTCTTTCCCAACATCAGAGTCTTTTCCAATGAGTCAGTTCTTCATATCAGGTGGCCAAATTATTGGAGTTTCAGCTTTAGCATCGGTCCTTCCAGTGAATATTCAGGACTGATTTCCTTTAGGATTGACTGTTTGATCTCCTTTCAGTCCAAGGGACTTGCAAGAGTCTTCTCCAACACCACAGTTCAAAAGCATCAATTCTTCGGCACTCAGACTTCTTTATGGTCTAAATATCACATCCACACATGACTACTGGAAAAACCATAACTTTGACTAGACTGACATTTGTTGGAAAAGTAATGTCTATGCTTTTTAATACGCTGTCAAGGTTTGTTACAGCTTTCCTTCCAAGGAGCAAGTTCTTTTAATTTTATTGCTCCAGTCACCTTCNGACTTCTTTATGGTCTAAATATCACATCCACACATGACTACTGGAAAAACCATAACTTTGACTAGACTGACATTTGTTGGAAAAGTAATGTCTATGCTTTTTAATACGCTGTCAAGGTTTGTTACAGCTTTCCTTCCAAGGAGCAAGTTCTTTTAATTTTATTGCTCCAGTCACCTTCCGCAGTGATTTTGGAGTCCAAGAAAATAGTCTGTCACTGTTTTCATTGTTTCCCCATCAATTTGTCCTGAAGTGATGGGACCAGATGACATTTGTTTTCAGTTTACAAGATAATATCTCTCCTATGATGTAGAAAGGTTGACTTTCCTTTATTTTTCTTTTTGTATTATAATCTCACCTCAATTATATTCATTCTTTTCTAGAAATCCTACTAACTATATAATAGAACTCTAGACCTATCCTCTGTGTCACTTAACTTTCTGTCATATAGTTGGTTTATAATACATTGCCTTCCAGAAGAACTTTTTGGCTCACTCTTCCAATTCTGTAAATTGTACTTTATTTGTGTTCAGGAAATATAATTTAAAAAACCCTTCTACCACTCAAGAATACCTCTCAACAAGAGTAGAAGTGGAAGAAAACCAATTTTACTATTAAATAAATGTTAAATCAGATATGCATCGCAGGTAATCTTTTAAGATCTGCAAACACAGAAAATAGCTTCACTCTCTCAAATTGCATAACACATACAATCCATGACACACATTCTCAAGATAAAAAATGTAAGTAAGAAGACTTATAGCATCACTTGTTATACATGAAGTAAAGTGTTAGTTTCTCAGTTCAATTTAGTTCAGTCGCTCCGTCGGGTCTGATGCGTTGCGACCCCATGAATTGCAGCACGCGAAGCCTCCCTGTCCATAACCAACACCCGGGGTTTTCCCACTCATGTCCATCAAGTCAGAGATGCCACACAGCCATCTCATCCTCTGTCATCCCCTTCATCTCCTGCCCCCAATTGCTCCCAGCATCAGAGTCTTTTCCAGTGAGTCAACTCTTCCCATGAAGTGGCCAGAGTATTGGAGTTTCAGCTTCAGCATCAGTCCTTCCAATGAACACCCAGGGCTAATCTCCTTCAGAATGGACAGTTGGATCTCCTTGCAGTCCAAGGGACTCTCAGAGTCTTCTCCAGCACCACAGTTCAAAAGCAACAATTCTTCGGTGCTCAGCTTTCTTCACAGCCCAACTCTCACATCCATACATGACTACTGGAAAAACCATAGCCTTGACTAGACAGACCTTTGTTGGCAAAGTAATGTCTCTGCTTTTGAATATGCTATCTAGGTTGGTCATAACTTTCCTTCCAAGGAGCATGAGTCTTTTAATTTCATGGCNTCAAAGTCTTTTCCAATGAGTCAACTCTTTGCATGAATTGGCCAAAGTACTGGAATTTCATAAGCTAGTTACACACAATTAATTTTTCTGAGAATTAAAATATATTTTCAGCACATGACATGAGCTCTTGCCAGAAAGAATTTAGAGAGGAGTTTGAGATGGTATGCCTTGTTGAATGTTTTCTAAAATGTTTGCAATTCTGTCTCTCAGTAAAATGATCTGATGAGGGCAACTGGAATTTTAAGACAACACCATAGCTAAGACAGTGTGTGGCAATTCCTTTAAAAACTAGGAATAAAAGTACCGTATAACCCAACAATCCCACTACTGGGCATATACCCTGAGAAAACCATAATTGAAAAAGATACATGTACCCCAATGTTCATTGCAGCACTATTTACAATAGCCAGGATATAGAAGCAGCCTAGATGTCCATTCACAAATGAATGGATAAAGAAGCTGTGATATATATAAACAATGGGANGGAATAAAAGTACCATATAACCCAACAATCCCACTACTGGGCATATACCCTGAGAAAACCATAATTGAAAAAGATACATGTACCCCAATGTTCATTGCAGCACTATTTACAATAGCCAGGATATAGAAGCAGCCTAGATGTCCATTCACAAATGAATGGATAAAGAAGCTGTGATATATATAAACAATGGGATATGACTCAGCCATAGAAAGGAATACATTTGAGTCGGTGCTAATGAAGTGGATGAACCCAGAGCCTATTATACAGAGTGAAGTGAGTCAGAAAAGCAAATACCATGTATTAACACGTACATGGAGTCTAGAAAGACGGTCCTGATGAGACCATTTGCAGGGCAGCGAGGGAGACGCAGATGGTAGAGAACAGACTTGTAGGCGCGGTGGGTGGGGAAGGAGGAGGTGGGCAGACAGCGAGAGGAGCAC
>SJYA01001690.1:1634690-1716155 GCA_006410615.1 Neotragus moschatus | reverse complement strand
CAATCATTGTAGACAGAAAAATCTGCACTGAAAAAGTAATGTTTTTATTTAAATAATTCGCTTCCCCTCGTTTTCATTAATTTGATCACTTGCTTTAGCTTTTGTGGGTTCTAGGTGGCACTTCAGCTGACTCCTACTGATTAGTAATTTGGCTAATTGTCAAATTTTAATTATTGCTACGTAGCATAAGTGTTTACTTGAGAGTAGTAAAGACTATCTATGTCTTTCTCATTTAAAATAGTTACACTAATAAGACTGTATTCAAACAGACACATTTATTTGCATACTGTGGCTCATTTGAAAGAATAATTGAGTTATAAAATAGGAACCTATTGTATTGTTTCTACAAGACCAAGTAAAAACAGAAAATAGCATGTTACTTCTCAAACTTAAGTCCTATAAACTGTTGCTTGTTTATGTTGGTCATGTTGATTACTACCTGTGCTTTACATACTTAATATCTTTCCTTAAACTGACTCTTTTTTGCTACAATATATTTTAAAGGAAGTGTATGATACCTCTATAAATGAAAAACTAGAGTTTCTACGAAGAGCAGGTTAACCCTTTTAAAAATGGGGAAAGTCATAATATTGTTGTGTTATTTAATATAGTAAGTAAACTGTTATTACAGCTAATTAATTTACCAAAAGTGAAATAACTTTTTCAGGAGGAAAAATTCAAGTATTTTTCATCAGTCAGCAATAATGGCATATTTGGCTTAATTCATGATAAAATGTCAGAGAAGGCAATGGCAACTCACTCCAGTACTCTTGCCTGGAAACTCCCATGGACGGAGGAGCCTGGTAGGCTGCAGTCCATGGGGTTGCGAAGAGTCAGACACGACTGAGTGACTTCACTTTCACTTTTCACTTTCACGCATTGGAGAAGGAAATGGCAACCCACTCCAGTGTTCTTGCCTGGAAAATCCCGAGGACGGGGGAGCCTGGTGGGCTGTCCTCTCTGGGGTCGCACAGAGTTGGACAGGACTGATGCAACTTAGCAGCAGCAGCAGCATAATAAAGTATGGTTCTTGGGCTCAACAGGAAGTTTCTATCTTTAGTTCTTATGTAAACTAGTAGTGAGAATCACAACTTGGATGTGTGAGTTTTGGGGAAGGTAAACATCATTTAATTCATTTTTCCTAAGCATATTGTAAGTGACTTTGATTCAACAAATCTTTTTCTTTTGCATTAAGAATCCATTTGAAGAACAAGTCAATTGTACTTCAAAAACAAAACAAACAAAAAGAACCTATTTGAAGAACATCTACTCTTAACAAAAGAATCTGGATTAGTGCTCATTGCTGCCATGTTGCGTAGAAAGTACTTTAAACTTTTATATCAAAGTGTTTAACCATCTCTTCATACTGTACAGCACAGTTTCAGTAGCATCCTCAGATGATTCCATAACCAGGTCAATCAGGTTACCTTGGCTATCAATAATTGTTGGTGGATTGAACATATGAATATTAAGAAGACGTGTTCTCAGTTTGCTGGCAGAGCTAATGTGAAGTGATCACCTTCTAGAAGGGAAGATTTATGATGTCAGGCACTATGCTAAATGTATCCTATTAGGTATGTAACCTCACTGCCACCTTCCTACCTGCATGATAAGTCACTTCAGGTGTGTCTGACTCTGCGACCCCATGGACTATAGCCTGCCAGCCTCCTCTGTCCATACGACTCTCTAGGCAAGAATACTGGTGTGGGTTACCATGCCCTACTCCAGAGAATCTTCCTGACCCAGGGATTGAACCCTTGTCTCTTATGTCTCCTGCATCGGCAAGTAGGTTCTTTATTAAAGCTATCTTTCTCTGTGGGTACTATTATTATTCCCATTTTGTAGCTAATAGGCTGAGGGCCAGACAGGTGACATGATTTGATTAAAGTCTCCTAGCTATTACCATTTAAAAGTGTGACAGCAGTGAGTTCTCTGAAAATGTTAAAGTATGTATTTCATTTCTGAAAATCACAGTGAATGCCCATCCATTAACTGTGGCATTATAGTCACTAGGGATTTTCTTAGTTGGAACTTAGTAGACAGCTTCTTGGTTTTCTTTTGCATTTCTAGGTTTTTAAAAATTCTATTTCAGAGAAATGTGTATTTCTTGAGAAATTTTAGAAAATACATCTAAGATAAAATAAATAAAACAATTATTAATCTCATTGCCTAGAGATAACCACTTTTAAGATTCTTTTGTGTTCATATCATTCTTCTTTCCCATTGATTTTTAATTTTGGTTAAATGAGAGCACCATTTCTTTTTTATGGGTTTTGCTTCAAGGGAGCAATTTCCTTTATCTTAGATGAGAATTTCATATTCATTCCTCTTAAAAATCCTTATTTCTTGTGGGTCATGTTATTATTTTTTATGTGTAGTATAGACAGAGTACTTTTGCTTCCCCAAGTAGCAAATTGTATATTCAACAACATGTGATGCTATTTTGCATGCAAAGAATGTAAGTGGTTTACTTTTTTGCCTTCCAAGACTTATCTTTTCTCTCCCTCTAAGTTTTAGAAGGATTCTGATTTTCCCTTTCTTTCCAGATTGCTCTTGTTAACAGGTTGAGTCATAGAAGAGAAGGCTTTTCTCACATATCAGTCACTTGATGGTAGTCTTTGCAAATCCAGAGGTTCTCTCTTCAAAGTTTTGCATTGGTACAATTCAGTGGTTTACAAAACTGATTGGATAAATGAATCACTAAAAGAGTTAGCATTTGAGGGAATTCCCTGGTGGTCCCGTGGTCAGGACTCCACTCTTTCACTGCTGAGGGCATGGGTTCAAGACCTGATTGGGGAACTAAGATCTCTCAAACTGAGCAGCAAAGTCAAAATAAGGGTGGTGGTGGTATGGTTTAGCATCTTAAAGAGCAAATTTCCAAACCTCACCTAAGCCATAGTCTAGAAGATATTCCCGATGTTTCATGATTGAGAGCTTCTTGATTGAACATACTCCTGCCCACATTATATCATAGGACCTAGCACACAATAGGCTTGATAAATATATGTTTTATGTATTTATTTTGGCTATGCTGGATCTTCATCATGATACTTCTTTAGGTGGGGCAAACAGGCTCTAGAGAGCAGCTCATGGGTTTAGTTGTGGCAGGTGAGATCTTAGTTTTGTGATCAAGGATTGAACACAAGTCCCCTGCATAGGGATCATGGAGTCTTAGCCTTGGACCATCAGGGGAGTCCCGATATATATATTTTAAATTAATAGAATTTTGACAAGATTTACCATCACTTCATAGCAAATAGAAGGGGAAAATGTGGAAGCAGTAACAGATCTTAGTTTTGGGGGGCTTCAAAATCACTGTGAACAATGACTGCAGCCTTAAAATTAAAAGATGCTTGCTCCTTGGTAGAAAAGCTATGACAAACCTAGAGAGCATAGTCAAAAACAGAGACATCACTTTGCCAACCAAGGTCTCCATAGTTAAAGCTATGGTTTTCCCAGTAGTCATGTATGCATGTGAAGGTTGGACCATAAAGAAGGCTGAGCACCGAAGAATTGATGCTTTCAAACTGTGGTGCTGGAGAATATTCTTGAAAGTCCCTTGGACAGCAAGGAGACAAAACCATTCAACCCTAAAGGAAATCAACCCTGAATATTCCTTGGAACGACTGATGCTGAAGCGGAAGCTCCAATACTTTGGCCATCTGATGCGAAGAGTTGACTCATTAGAAAAGATCCTGATGCTAGGAAAGGTTGAAGGCAAAAGGAGAAAGGGACAGCAGAGGATGAGATGGTTAGATAACCTCACTGACTCAATAGACTTCAACTTGAGCAAACTCTGGGAGATAGCGAAGGATGGGGGAGCCTGGTGTGCTGTAGTCCTTGGGGTTGCAAAGATTCAGACACAACTTAGCAACTGAACAATAACAACAAATGATGAGCTGGAAGCATGTAGAGCATTATTATTGGTGACCCTAATCTTTTGTACATAATTTATATAATGTTCACAGTTTTCTCAAAAAAGAATGAGCCCCTTGCAAAAGAAATGGATTTATATGGTGAGTTTTTNAGTTCATCAGGCACTCTGTCTATCAGATCTAGGCCTTTAAATCTATTTCTCACTTCTACTGTATAATCATGAGGGATTTGATTTAGGTCATACATGAGTGGTCTAGTGGTTTTCCCTAGTTTCTTCAATTTAAGTCTGAATTTGGCATAAGGAGCTCATGATCTGAGTCACAGTCAGCTCCTGGTCTTTTTTTTTTTTTTTTTTTTTTGCTGACTATATAGAGCTTCTCTGTCTTTGGCTGCAAAGAAAATAATCAGTCTGATTTCAGTGTTGACCATCTGGTGATGTCCATGTGTAGAGTCTTCTTTTGTGTTGTTGGAAGAGAGTGTTTGCTATGACCAGTGCATTCTTTTGGGAAAACGCTATTAGCCTTTGCCCTGCTTCATTCTATACTCCAAAGCCATATTTGCCTGTTACTCCAGGTGTTTCCTAACTTCCTACTTTTGCATTCCAGCCCCCTATAATGAAAAAGACATCTTTTTTTGGTGTTAGTTCTAAAAGGTCTTGTAGGCCTTCATAGAATCGTTCAACTTCCGCTTCTTCAGCGATACTGGTTGGGGCATAATCTTGGATTACCGTGATACTGAATGTTAGTTGCTCAGTTCAGTTCAGTTCAGCCACTCAGTCCAGTTCAGTTCAGCCGCTCAGTCATGTCTGACTCTTTGTGACCCCATGAATTGCAGCATGCCAGGCCTCCCTGTCCATCACCAACTCCCAGATTTCACTCAAACTCATGTCCATCAAGTCGGTGATGCCATCAAGCCATCTCATCCTCTGTCATCCCCTTCTCCTCCTGCCCCCAATCCCTCCCAACATGAGAGTCTTTCACTCTTTGCATGAGGTGGCCAAAGTACTGGAGTTTCAGCTTTAGCTTCATTCCTTCCAAAGAAATCCCAGGGCTGATCTCCTTTTGAATGGACTGGTTGGATCTCCTTGCAGTCCAAGGGACTCTCAAGAGTCTTCTCCAACACCACAGTTCAAAAGCATCAATTCTTTGGCACTCAGCTTTCTTCACAGTCTAGCTCACACATCCACACATGACTACTGGAAAAACCATAGCTGCTCAGTCATGCTCAACTCTTTGCGACTGCAGCCCACCAGGCTCCTCTGTCCATGGGATTTTCCAGGCAAGGATATTGGAGTGGGTTACTATTTCCTTCTGCAGGAGATCTCCTCAACCCAGGGATAGAACCTGGGTCTCCTGCATTGCAGGCAGATTTTTCACCAACTGAGCTATGAGGAAAGCTCTATGTCATCGTAAATTTAAGGACTTATCATCCTAAATTTACTTTGTAGTTGAGATGAGAATCTATGATAGCTAATGGGTTTTATCCAGAGGAAAAAATAAACTTCTTATATTTTATAGCAGAAAGTAGTTTTACAATTTGTTGTGAATCTAAGTGGCAGTAGTGGAAAAGAACCCACCTGCCAATGCAGGAGACATAAGAGATACAGTTTCAATCCCTGGGTTGGGAAGATCCCCAGGAGGAGGGCATGGCAACCCACTCCAGTATTCTTCCCTGGAGAATCTCATGGGCAGAGAGGAGCGTGGCAGGCTAAGATCTACAGGGTCACAAAGAGTTGGACACGACTGAAGTGACTTAGATCACACCCCGCCCAAAGAAATTGGACTGTAGGTGTGTGCTCTTCCTTCGGATAGTTACATTTTAGAGAGATGACTCTCAGGTCCTTGATAAAGTTATTCCTGGGCTCTAAAGTGGGCAACATGCTTATTTAACTTTTTAAAAGATTTTCATACCCTTCAAAGAGATTGAAACTTGGAATTACAAGTTTTCCAAAGTAAATGCTCCAAGAAAAGGGAAGAGGGAATTCTATGTGTTTTCAAGAGAGAATTTAGCCTCTTATTTTAAATTTGTCTTTGCCCTTACAGTTGTGACTTTACATTTATTTTTCAAAATCTCTAATTGGTTCTGTTTTTTTAAAAAACAGTCTGTTCCCATTTTATGAATGTGATAATTGTTTGAAGTTCCCTGGAAATATCAAGTTTGCTTAATTTTTTCTTATCATAGGCTTACAATTTTAATCTGTTTTTCAGTTCATTGGGTTTACTTTGCTTTGTTGTTGTTTAGTACCTAAGTCATGCCCCACTCTTTGATGACCCCATGGACTGTAGTCCACCAGGCTCCTCTGTCCATGGGATTTCCTAGGCAGAAATATTAGAGTGGGTTGCCATTTCCTTCTCCATGGGATCTTCACAATCCGTCTTTAATGGTTTTTTTGATCATAGTTTTTGAGTCTCAGTTTGCCTCCTTGTGCATATAAGCTCCTTCTATAGAGGAGGATGTACTGATGTATGGAACTTGCCAATAATTTGTAAAAAGGGTTTCAGAGTCCCTACACCTCTTGATTAGGAAGCCATTTAGGAGCCCCCTTCTCCAGTCGTTTCTCATATCCACTGTTTTGTGTGTTTTCAAGGCAAGCAAGAAACATTGTGATACACAAGCTGGAATGAAGGAAATAATGCAGGCTTGTTACTTCAATACAGTTCTAATAAAAAAAATGCTTGTCATTTATTGCGAGGTTATTTCCAGCTCCTTATGCCATGTGATCCTAACATGAGTTCCATATGCCTGGTATAGTTTTTCCCTTGGACTGCAAGGAGATCAAACCAGTCAATCCTAAAGAAATCAACCCTGAATATCCATTAGAAGTACTGATGCTGAAGCTGATGTTCTGATACTTTGGCTACCTAATGTGAAGGACCAACTCATTGGAAAAGATTCTGAGGCTGGGAAAGATTGAGGACAGGAGGAAGTAGAAGGGGGTGATAGAGGATGAGATGAATGGACTCAATGGACATGAGTTTGAGCAAAGTCCAGGAGATAGTGGAGGAAAGGGAAACCTGGCGTACTGCAGTCCATGGGATAGCAAGGAGTTGGACATGGCTTAGCAACTGAATGACAAATGCCTGGTGCATTTATTTACCCCTCAGATTGTACCCTTTCTTACTACCAGGACCTTCATTTGGCAGGGAGCTATGATGTGTCCAGCCCTAGAATTTGAATGATGATTTGTTTATCTGGTCATATCAGGCTCTACTTTCTTTGTCTTTGCTTAGTCAAGAGGAGAACATGTAGCCTGGAGAACATAAGAATTAATAGGTTCTCTAGTCTCTGGGAAAGATTTTTCTCCTTTCATTATAAAAGAAAGGAATACACAAGATCAAAGTCTTTCTTCCTGTACTCTACCTTTTCCTGCTTGGGAGATTTTAAGTCAGTAAATGGTGTTTGGAGTATCTAAAAAACTGTATCTAACCTTGACAACAGAAGCTATTAGCAAACAAAGATTATAAGGAGAGCCTGAGGGTCACTGATGCTGTTGTGAATCCATGGAAGCAACCTGGACTGGACCACATCCTGAGTTTGTCATAGGTGAATTGATTATGTGGTCTTTTATTTCCTCTTCCCTTGTTTGTGGGCTTCCCTGATAGCTCAGTTGGTAAAGAATCCGCCTGCAATATAGGAGACCCCAGTTCGATGTCTGGGTTGGGAAGATCCACTGGAGAAGGGATAGGCTACCCACTCCAGTATTCTTGGGCTTTCCTTGTGGCTCAGCTGGGAAAAAATCTGCCTGGAATGCAGGAGACCTGGGTTTGATCCCTGGGTTGGCAAGATCCCCTGGAGAAGGGAAAGGTTACCCACTCCAGTATTCAGGCCTGGAGAATTCCATGGGGTCACAAAGAGTGAGACACGACTGAGTGACTTTCACTTCACTTTTCCTTATTTGTAGCTTGAAGCACAGTTCACTCCACTCACTACCTCTGCTTCAGCTCTTAATTTTCTGCCTGTTTTGTAAGTTTCTATTCTGTTTCCCTGTAGATGTGATGTTATCTGTATTTCTTAACTTCTAAGAATTCATCATCTTTGATTTGATTAAGGCACATATTTTCAGCCTTTTAATCGATTTATTCTCAATAAAATTATACAAAATTTGTATATACAACTTTTGTGACATGTAAGGGCTTTTGAGCAGAAATTCAATGATAAGAGAAATATGCCGCGTTCGCTGTCTTCCTACGCTTGTCTGCTTCCAGCTTGTGCTTATCCAAAACCTTTCTGTGTTTCAGGATCCAGCTGTGTTGTCATCTCCTCTGGTAATCTTTCTGTGATCTCCCAAATTTCCATTGTATCCTGTGTATACTTCTATTGTATTTGGTACACAATGTTTAAATGGCCTTACCCAACCCCGTTCTTCCCCTAGATCGGGAAGATGTCTTGTTGCACTCTAAGTATTATTCATATTTTAACTATGCAGAATGACTTATTCATGGTCATCCCTCAAAATGCTTTGTTAAATTGAACATATTTTGGTTCTTGAGGAGGTTATTTTCTACATGGGGCTTAAAATCTGCAATGACACTTCTTATCAAATTCTGAATTTTTCGTCTTGATTTATCCTACTTGAACCTATGAGATTTGTACTTAGATCTTCAAGATAAACCTTTCATGGAGAATTTCACAAATATAACTAGAAAGTACCTTCTTTCTCTTCCCCTTCTTTGTTTTCTTAGTCTCTTTTTTGTGTTCCTATGTTTATAAAGTCAATGTCTTGTTCTTATTATTGTGATATTAAATAATTCACAAGCAAAATTTCCAGGCAACTGTATTCAGTTTGGTTGTTTACACCTTAAGTTTCAAGTTCAAAAAACCTTCCTTGAAATATGCTGTGCGATGAGATTTGTGCCAAATTTGTATGTAGGCATAAATTTATCTTTGTAAGCAAACACATCTATATTTCTCTCTGTGTCTGAATCTATATAGCTATATCTGCATCTATATGTACACCTATGGCTATTCTATGCCTATATTGACATCTATATCTATAAAATTAAATAGATTGATACATTTGTTTTTGAATCTCTATGTAAGTATATTAAAATATGGCATACGATTTTTTTTCCAAGTCTTTTTCCATAAAGAAAAAAGAAAATCTGTGTATCCCATAAGCAGCTTAATCGATTAAGAAATGTTAATTAGTTAAATTAGCACTATTTTTGGTCTCAGTCATCTGGGCTACTCTAACAAAAATATAGACTGGGTGACTTGTAAACAACAACAACCACAAACCTTCACATCTCTGGAATATAAAGCTCTGGAAGCTGTAAGTCAAAATGGTCAAGTTCAGGTGAGAGTCCTTGTTCAGATTTTAGACTTTATACTTCTCCTATGTTCTCATATGGTAGAGAGCAGAGAGGGGAAGACTGTCCCCTTGTATCTCTTATAAGGCCTCTGATCCCATTTATGCGGACTCATCTAATCCTAACCACCTCCCAAGGCCTACCACCTAATACTATCATATCTTATGTGCTGGGCAGGTAGTTTAGGGCTTCAACAAATAAATTTTGTTGGAGGAAGATGCAGACATTTAGTTCATAACACATAGTAACAGACCATCCTTGAAATCTGAGGAGTTTAATACAAAGAAACTCACTTCTTGCTCATTTAAAGTCTTATCAATAACTGTTTGGCAATGTAAAACATTGATGTCCATGCAGTCATTTGGAAATTCAGTCTAAAAAAATATGTTATGTTTTATATGTAGTTAATGAGTCACCTGAACAACAACAACAACAAAACATTTAATAAGCAGATAAAAGAGAGACAGAGAGGCAGGAAGAGAGGGAAGTTGGGAGGGAGGGAGACTGGGATTGAGCATGAGCACGTGGAGACGTTTGATGGCTGGGATCTGAAGGCAGCATGCCTCATTTTCCTCAGTTGGATGGAAAATGGAGGATGGCAGCTGTTTGCAGGGGAGGCTGGGACATAAGTTGAGCTCTGTGCAAGAAGGAAAGGCTTGAGGTTCTGATGAATGCACTGCAGTCTCTGCCACAGATCCGTGCCAAGTGGTCAGCACGTCTGGCTGAGGATGAAGCCTGTGAGAGTGGTTCAGACATAGCTT
The DNA here is from genome assembly GCA_006410615.1 of Neotragus moschatus. Taxonomy (NCBI): domain Eukaryota; kingdom Metazoa; phylum Chordata; class Mammalia; order Artiodactyla; family Bovidae; genus Neotragus; species Neotragus moschatus. The sequence goes on along the minus strand of SJYA01001690.1, from coordinate 1,706,209 downwards.
TGGCTTTCCTCTACTAATTTTAAGTCTCATCTCCATTTGTTTTAATAAAACTTTCCTAATCAGGCCAGCTTGGGGAAATTGACCAGACTAATACATACAAAGTCAAAAGCAAAAATGGATACTTACTCAGCAGGTGGCTCTCTTCAAATTCTCTGAGCTCCAATGATCAGTATATGAGAATGTATTTTCTCTTATTAGCCTCTGTAATGAGCCACCAGTCAACAAGGATGCAGTGAGTGCATTAGCTGATTTTTTCCCCTTTAGTTTAATGAAGAAAGAGAAAGAAGTTATTTGTTGATGTTGTAACCATTAGCCAACTGCAAAGTTTTTCCAGGATAAACTGGAAGACTAGGAGGAGATAGTGTTGACTGGTTAGGTGGATTTTCCAGACTTTCCTTCTTTTCCCCCAATTTTTAATAAACCAAATAAAAATCACTGTGAGGTATGGATAAGAAAAGTACCTAAGAAATGAACATAGCACTTTAAGAATTAGGAGGGAGGAGACTAAATGTTTACACTTTTTCTTCCTAGCAGGGAAGACAGAATGTCTCTTCTGTTCTCCGGTTCTGTAGCATGATGGTATGGATGGATATGAGGCTTGGTGTTTAAGACATAATTAGATTTGAAGCCTTAATTTGCTCATTACAACTGCTATCCATTTGAAGAGAGACCTGCATTTCCAAGCCTGGATTAGTATGTCATTTAAATGGGTATAACTGTATTTACAGAGAGTACATGTAGAAAACAAAACTGTTTGAAAGATTACATGCAATGAGCCGGAGCACCTACCACAGCACCTGCCTTCCTGTAAGCACTCTGGAAATGATGCTTGCTTGGGGCTGGAGAAATAAGGAACAGGGTAGCTTTCTAGAAAATGGGGATCTATGTGAAACAAGAGGTCTGAGTGGGCAACCCCTCAGATGATTTCATCAACATTTACTGAAATACTTCTATGTTCTGCAGGTACTCCATTCATGGGGATCCTGAAGAACTCTGCATGTACTTCTGTGAAGGCATTGCCATATTCACATGCTAGTCTTTGAATATTGCTCATTGCTTATTTCAGCAAAGACTAAGAGTGAGTCTTAATTTTTGATGCCAGGCCCTGTGCCAGGCACCACAGGGATCAAGAATGAAAAGATGGGTCTCTGCATTTACAGAGTTTATACTTGGCAATACCTTTAGCTTAATTCTGCTTTCTTGGGTATATTTAAATCTGACACAGGAAAGCTATTAATAGGATTGTTCAAGCATATCTGGTGAAAGGAATCATGTTTATGTTCAACCCATGAGGAGAACGAGGATAAAAGTAGAAAGATCAGGGTCCACTTCCTCCCTGTACGCCACCAAATCCAGGGCATAGTGGAAGAGAACAGAGTGGAAGGGGGATGGTTCAGCCACCCGCTTAAACTGCCCCCATTGCAGAATAGCTGTGCTGATGGCCCCCCCACCTCCTATCACAGCCTCCAAAGTTCCAGGCACAGAAGCAGGACTGGGTCCACTGTGAACACTATAGCCGTTATTTTTATATTACCAGCTTGAAGAAAAAAAACAAAAACAAAATTTTTTTTTTTCGGAAATGCACCAAGGAATTTCCTCCATAAAAAAATGGCAGCCCTTCAGGAAAACTTGTGAACTGGAACTCAAAATATATTTCTACTAAAACCCCATGTCATATTTACCTTGAATGTGGACATTTTTAATGTGTCTGGGAAAACTGTTCCTGCCTTGTGCATTGCATATGATCTGTCAAGATACCTTGACAAATATCCACGCGCATCCCCACACGGACCTGTAAGAGAACAGAAAAAGGAAACAGGTTGGCAAGTTATCAAGAAACTGGAACTTGGAGGTGAGTTGAGACTGTGTTCAGTCCCACGTAATATCAGTGGAATATTTATATTTTTGAAGTTAATTAAAAAAAAAACTGCTTGTCTGCACATTAATTTTTACTTTCTGTCCTTTTTTCTGCACCACATGCACCAGATTTGGTAATTAACTTTTTAAGCCGAGTTCAGCAATTTATTGGGCTTAGTTTGCAGTCCAGAAACTGATCACATACCTACCCTGACAAGACAGTCTTAATGAGTCAGAAACCAGGAGCTGAAGCCCTAGATGAACTAATTCTGCAACCTGAGACCCCAAGCCAGTTACTGGAAATTATCCCAAACGCACGCAGCGTCTTGCAGCATAATCTGTGCCCCTCCCCACGAATGCCCCTCCAAAATGTTGGATGGGATAGCACCACTGAAGTGCCCTCAGAAGAATTTTTGCCCCTATTTTAATTGCATTTTTGGAGGAAAAAAAATGTACAGCTCTGCAATATTTATTGCTCTGTTCAACTGGAGAAAGAACCCTACATAATATTGTAGCAATTACAAAGGTCAAAAGATTTTCTTTCCTCAAGCCATTTGATGGTACAGAGAACACTTCTGAACACATAATGAACACCACCATGTCCATTTGGATTGGGAAGAAACCCCCAGCTCCCATGAAAGGAGTTTTAATGAGATCCTGTATTAGTATAATACTGCTTTCAAAGCAATCACCAGCATGCTGATTGTTCCCTGGGCAGGGCCGAATTCATGAGCCCTATTTTGTAATAAGATGAAGGCATGTTCGACAGAAAATACTGATTTTCAGAAGCAAAGAAGCCACGGCTGAGCCCAAAGAACCTCTGTCCATGCCTGAGGCTTTTAATAGCTTGTAATGGATGTAAAAAAAATCAGAAAGATGAAAGCAAGATACCTTGGCAAGTTTCAGGATACAGGACACAAGTAGATCAGTTTTCTCTGTGGCTCAAAACTTTATGGACTAAATCATGACACTTGAGACAAAGACAGGGATTGTCCTAGATTCAGGACCACCTTTGGGGACAGGAAGTTGTGTTTAACTTGACAGCCTTACCAGGCTGGACCCTCAGAGATGTGCAATGCCTTCTCACTCTACCTCCATAAGCTTGGAAGTTCCTGTGAGAGTGAGCAATTCTGCTTCCTTAGCTGGAAAAATGGTGCACAAAGGAAGGGACTTGGGATGTCAGCTGCAAGTTGTTCTTCACGAGAGAAAGCAGGCTAATTGACGTTCTACAAGGTATTTATTGAGTCTTGGTGTGCTCAGTTTCAGTACAAAGCGTGGTCACAGACTGACAACAGATGTTTCCTTCCTGTTCTAAAAGGCATACAGTACAAGATCAGGTGAATTGGTTCTGAGAGAAGCATTTGATGATGTCACAGACGAGGCACCAAGTGTGTGTGTGATGGAAGTGCCTGCTCTCGGGGTCAGCTCAGACATAGCCCTGTGATTTGGCAGGATGGAGGTGATTAGTTTGCAACAAAAACTTGAAGGTTGGTAGCATTTAGAGGAGTGGACATCCTAGGAGGGTAATGGAATGAGCAAAGATACAGAAGTGAAATGATTGTAGCCTACTTGTAGGATGGCTAAAGCACTCCTTTAGGTGGATTAAAATAATTCTTTTCCTTAGCCTTCTTTTAAAGCCAAATATTCCCAGGTTTTAAGCATCCTGACACCCTGGTCTGCTACCCTCCCTGTGAAGTATCATTCCTCTTTCTGCACTATCACAGTGCTCATAGACTATGCCATTCCAACATGTGGCATTAGAAATATTTATCTCTTCCTTCCTTATTCAACTGAGAGTTTTCCAAGCAAAGAAGTAAAGCTCTCTATTTCCATGATCTTCTACAATAATCAGTACTTAATGTACGAAGGAAGTTCTGATGAATGACTGAATTTAAACTATAATTTGTTCATGAGTCTCTGGACCCTTAACATCTTGCCTTACCTATATCTGTCTGCTTCTTTCTTTCTCTGCTCCTTGCTTTTTAAACTGAGCAATAGTCCCCCCAGAATATAGTATCTGAACTGCAAAACTCCCAATCCAGGGTTAACCTTCAGACTCTGTGTCTTGCTAAACTTTATCTATGAATTCATGCAAATTCAGTGCTAGAATATATTAGCTACATGAGATCACAGGCTCATATCAAGCCTGTTTTAAAAATAAAACTCTGAAACGTCTATGGTCTCTCTCATCCTCTACTGATGAAAATGGATTTTTGATCCTAAGTTGGGAACCTTATGCATTTACAAGTGTCAGAGTTTTTTACTGGCTGAAAATGTTACAAATTTTCAAGATAATTTTTAACTCTGATTTTGCCATTGATAATACTAAATGCTTTCTTTGAACTTTACCAAGGATTCCATTTGATAAGCCATATTCTACCTTTTTTGTCAGTTGGTGGACTGAGAGTATTGAACCAAATTGATCCAAGGAAAGAACCCTGAATAGGACCACTGAAAATGTTCTCCAGACTAACTAGAAGCTGACAGATAAGTCAACCCACATTGGGTTTCTCGTTTAAACATATGTTCTCTGGCTAACATTTTGTAGTACTGTCAAAGAAAGATATACTTTTTAAAAAACAATCTTTTTTTAACACCAAAATACACCTAACTTTAGCAGCCTTTATCTGGGTAAGAAGAAAGCAAATTTAGTGTGAGCTGATGTTTTTCCCCCGTATTATTCACTAATAGTCACTGCCATTTTACTTCTCCTATCCTTAAAGCAATTAATAAGACCTGAACTTCAGCTATTGCCACAGTATATCTTCTAGCCACTTCTGAAAATTCAGACAATATCTTTCTGATATTTTATTGCATTTTCTATGTTTGATTATTGCTAATTTTTTAAACTGACAATATTAATCATCCTGAACAGGTTAAAAATATTAATGGACCGATAACTTTTGCAAGTCAAGAATTCTACAGGTTTTATTTAACATTGTGGATTTTGTTAAAAGACCTAAACATCTTAAATCTTAGGTTTTATGGGCTTCATTATTTTTTTTTTCAAAATGAGAGAATTAGCAGTGAATGCATAATTCCTAAAGTTTCATTTCATCCTAAAATATTATAATTTGAGTTTAGCTACTGTAGACAGTCAAGAAGTCCTTTACAACTTACCTGTTATCTATAATGTGCAGATCTGCCACCAATATGGTATTGAATCCACATTAAGATCTCTTACTTTCAAGAATTTTAGTTTGAACTTCTGCCACCTTCAAATAAAGGGCAGAACAAGTCTGAGAAAGAGGAAATGCTACTTCTCAGCTTGTGCATGCCTGCCAATCAGAAGGACCATTTGGGGATTTGGTGCAAAGTTATTTCTGGTTGATGACTCCACATGCCAGAATTCTCACTGATATTTTTAAATCCCTGCAATAAAGTCTTACTAGAAGAAACCACAAGATGAATTACACATGCATACAGATCTATCTCTGACAAACTTCTGGGTTTTCATTCATCTTCATAATTTCAGCACTCAGTGTCCCAGAAAATCTTTGGGGAATAGAACTGAGTAGCAAACCAATGATGTCACGCAACAGTAATGACCGGGGGTTAAATATATTGTTTTTCTAATTGGAGGCAGAAAAAAAAAATGTTTCTAAATCCTCTACAGCATTTATTTTCCCTTCAGTTCCCTTAGGCTTCAGTTGATGAACTATTTTCTAAAGAATTTCCATTGTAGATGCCTTTTCATTTACTGAAAAGAACTAATTGTTTTTCCCAGAGATATATACAAATACAGTGGGCTCAACTCACTACTCTGCATCAAGGCTCAGAAAAACATTGTTCTCAAGGCACTCTATTCTGGGGAAATTTCCTTTTATAAAGTGCTTTCATAGCAGAGTTGTTGTTATTTAAGCCATGGTTAGTAACCATTCACATATGTTAGCCAAAGCAAGTTGATTGTGCACGTTCTATAAATCATCGAGAGTAGCAAATGAAAATCCACAGCCACATCCTTAACCGCGCTGCCTCCAGTGTTCCTTCTGCCTCTTGGAGTCTTGACACTAAGGCAAGACCTGCATTTATTACTTAGCCTCAGTGTAACCCTTTCTGCCTCAGGCCACACTCATCTAAAGGAAAATAGTTGTGTAGCTGGAAGCAGTGTTCTTTCTCTTTCACTGTGTTACCTCCCCGAGTTGCTTATGGGGTTGTTCATCTCATAAGCTAGTCAGGATGCCAGCAAAGCTCTGCTTACCAATAGACAAGGAAAAGGATAGAAACATACCCCTGTGGCTCATTTATTTTGTAACTGAAAGTTTCTATCTCTGAATTAGCTGTACCTATTTCTCTCCTACCTTCCTTCTGTGTGGCAACTACCTCTTTGCTGTATCTATGATTCTGCTTGGGGAGTATAGTCAGTATACTATGTAGTATCTTTGTATGGTAACAGACATCTTGAGATGTGGGGAAATATCCAGTCATTATGTTGTATGCCAGAAACTAATATAGTGTTGTAGGTCAATTATACTTCAAAAAAAAAAAAAAAACCTCATTGAAAAAGAAAGAAGAGTTTTTTTGCCACCAGAAGTGGCGGTTGATAGTGGGTGGAGAGGAAATTAGATAAAGATTGTCAAAAGATACACACTTCCAGTTATAAGTACATACTAAGGATGCAATATTAACATGATAAACATAATTAACACTGTTGTATATTATACATGAATGCTGTTAAGAGAGTAAATCCTAGGAGTTCTCATCACAAGAAAAACTTGTTAATTCTATTTCTTTAATGTTGTATCTATATGAGATGGAAGATGTCAGTAAACTTATGATAATCATTTCATGATGTCTGTAAGTCTGGTCACTTATGAAGTGCTGTATGTCAATTGTATCTCAGTAAAACTGGGCAGGGGGAAGGCGTATACATACATACAGCTTCTGCACCCTTCTTGATTCTGCTCCAAGCTCAAAGCTTGGATGAATTGCTCATTGGTAACTTTCTTTTATCCTTTTCTCATAACGTATTGGGATTCTTGCTCTCCAGGATATGATCAATAGTAAGATAGGAATCTTTGGGCAAAGAATCTAACCAGGCTTGGAGATTAAGCCAGTCCTCCAGACATAGCTTAGAAAGTCCTGTATTGTATGAGGCACATGTTGAACTAATACTAGAGTAACCCTAATAGAAAAGCAGTGTGTTGACTTCACATTGTCATTACCTCTTGGATTTTTACCTTCCCTTAGAAACAAAGGGGTAAAATGCCTTGCAATGGTAAAAACAATAACAACAAACCAAAAAATAAATGACTTCGATAAAGTTATTGAAATAACAAAAGGGAAAAACCTATGACAGCACTGTAAATTTTGTAACGCACAAAAATTTCACTATGTGTAGCACAGTAAGAGTCTTCACAATTCTTCATTAGGAGAAAATGCAGCATTTTTAGGCAGTCTCTTAGCTAGCTATGATTTTTACACCTTTTGGTCTCCATTATGTTGCTTATTTGTATTTTCTTCTTGGCTTTCATTAATAGACTTGATATATTTGCATCCATATTATTGGTTTTTAATTTTTAAAGTTTTCAGATGGATTTAGAACTTTTTTATTTCTAATTTAATACTTTTTTAATTTATTAGGTTTATTTTGCTGCAACTTTTCTAGTTTCTAGAGTTCAATATTTGTTTCGTTTAGTTTCATTATTTCTTATTTAATGAAAAACATAATTAAGTAAATGAATTTTGCTCTTTTTAAAGTTTCAACCATGCCTGTAAATGACTAAACAGCTACAATGAGATTACTGTGATACATAAAATATTATTGTAGCTAAATTTAATAACTTGTCATAGAAGCCTTGATTAAGTTTTTGATGCAGAGATTATTTAGCAGAGGTTTCTGTTCTTATTTCCAAATGATTAGATTAGTTTCTTGATTATTTTGTAATAAATTTCTGGTTTTATTACATGTGAATAGAGAATTTATGATTATAACTGTGATCTTTTGTTTGTAAATGTATTAGAATGATGTTAAAAATGCTTTTTCTATATAAGGGATACATTCTGATATCTATTTGATTTAATATATTGAATATTAGTTGCATTATTCTAACACTATTTTGTTCTATCTGAACTGTAAAAATATGACAATATATGTCAGTTCAAGAATGACTATTATTCTTTTTCATCTTGCTGGTTATATTACAAAGTTTTTTCTTGTATACCTTGAAGTTAGTGAATTTGGAACACAGATCTATGACAGCTGCATCTTCATTGTGACTTGCTCTTTATATTAAATAATTGCATTTTACAGATATATGCTTTTTGTATGATTTTATTTTCAATACTAAGAATATTCTGCTGTGTATAAAAAATGCCTACACACTGGCATTTCTCCCTATTTGCCCATCTCTTTATTCTTATCTTTTGTTATTTTGATTTGGTTGTGATTCTTACATAAGTGGTAAATTAAATTTTTTTAACCAAAACCTATCTCAATTGTGGCCTTCTTTACAAGGATTTAACCTCTTCTTATTTATTTTGATAATATATATGTTGCTGTTTATTTTTTTTATAAACACATCGTAAATTATTAATGAAAAAGAAACTAACTCAGTGACATATTTCATAGTGAATATGTCGATGTAACTACCACCCAGAGTAAGGTAAAGGACTTAAGAGAACCTCTCTCAAACCCTATCTCAGTCATTAATTTCCTGAATGTCACCATTCAGACTGTTAACACCACAGATTAGTGTGAACTGTAATAGCACCCCACAGACTGGGTGGCCTGCAAACAACAGAAATGTATTTCCCATAGTTCTGAAGGTGTGGGATTCCAGCATCGAGGTGTCAGCAGATTATCTGTCTGCCAAGGCTCCGATTCTGGGTTCATGTCCTCCATACCACTGTGTCCTCACATGGTGGAGGGGATACATGTGCAAGCTCTCTGGGGTCACTTTGATAAGGGCATAACCCCATTCCTGAGGGCTCCCGCATCATGTCCTAATCACCTCCCAAAGGGCTCACCTCCAAATACCATCACGTTGAGGCTTAGCTTTCAACAGATGAATTTAGTAAGTGAGTGAGTAAGTGAAGCCACTCAGTCATGTCCGACTCTTTGCGACCCCGTGGACTGTAGCCCACCAGGCTCCTCCATCCATGGGATTCTCCAGGCAAGAGTACTGGAGTGGGTTACCATTCCCTTCTCCAGGGGATCTTCCCGACCCAGGGATCAAACCCAGGTCTCCCACATTGGAGGCAGATGCTTTAACCTCTGAGCCACCAGGGAAGATGAATTTAAGGGAGCCACAATGTTTCAGTCTATAGCCGTTTCCCTGATTTCTGAATTTGTATAAAAGGAATCCTATGTAATCTTTGGATCTGGCTTTTAAAATTTATTTTCTTTTTTTTGTGTGTGAAAATTCTCTTTGGTATTACAAGAAACAAGTTTGTAATTTCATTGCTGTACAGTGTTTCATTTTCTGTCACAAAAATATTTATGCTTTCTATGAAAATCCAATACTTTGGCCACCTGATGCTGGGAAAGATTGAAGGCAGGAGGAGAAGGGGACGACAGAGGATGAGATGGCTGGATGGCATCACCAACTGAGTGTGTTTGAGTGAACTCTGGGGGTTGGTGATGGACAGGGAGGCCTGGCATGCTGTGGTTCATGGGGTCACAAAGAGTCAGACATGACTGAGTGATTGACCTGACTGACTGACAGCCATTTTAGTGTGGTTTTGTTTGTGCGTTTTTCCTCCTAGTTTGAGCCTGTTATAAAACATGGATAAACATTATTGTATGTCTTGTTCAAGTATAAGACATAAATGTCATGGATGAGTCATAGGGGACACATATATACACACACACATACAGAGAGTTAGTTATATATATAATGTATGCATATGTATCTATATGTTTCCTGAGTGTGCTTGTTAAGTTTTTATCAAATTCTTGACACTGCATTTTTGTACAAAGTGAGTCTACTGTTTTCTGCTCTAGGCACACATGGCAACACATCCCCTCATTCTCAGCAAGCGTTGATGGTGGCCAGTTTGTAAGTCTCAGTCTCCCTTTGGTTCACTGATGCTCCTAGGATGTAGCTCCGCAAGGTTTCTGCCTGATGGACCAGAACGTTTATTAAGGCCTCTGTTCTTGGCGGGACCTAGACTTTAATTTTGCCTCCTCAGTACAATGAGCCTGCAGATAACTCGGCCTCCATTTCAGTGGCTTTCTGTTTAGTCTTTTAACTTAATCCTCCACAACTTGGAATTCAGAAAATGTGTCATGAGAGACAGCCAGCATGGTTGGGCAAGTCTGTCTGCACCTCCCATTCCTCTGGACTCTTGGCCTCTCACATTTTGTCGTCCTTTGTGGTCACAACTCTTCCAATAGTTTTCTCTACTGTTCTATGAGATGGGTGAATATTAATCACTTAGCAGTAACCCACTTTCCCTCAAGAATGAGAAAAGGCCCTAGGAAGAAAAGTGCTTTACAGAATGTTGCCTCATGTTCTACTTCTCCCTTTTCTTATGTCTTTAAGTGCTAATAGCTGCAGAGCTCTCAGGCATATGGATGATTTTTTTCTTTTTCTTTTTTATCGCATCTTACCAGATGCTCTTGACAGAAGCAACTAATTGAAATGAGAAGTCCAAGCTCAACCTATGTTATGTTTTTTCTTTGGAAGTTCACTATCCTTTTTACTACTGTTTAAACTTTTATTCTTCTTTATTTCTTCTCCTAATTTGAAAATTGCACAGCACATTTTGATTCTAGTGGCAGCCCCTCTTTTATATTTTAAACACTTATAAAGCTTATATTTCTGCACTGGTGTCACAAAAAAGAACATCTATAGAACTTAGCTCCCTTTACTCCTGCAAAATTATCTTGGTATTTTCCCATTGTGTTTAAAGTAATTTTTGCCAAGAGATTTCTTTTTTTCCTTTGTAAGGTAAGATTTGTTTTCTCTGCCTTGAGGCTAATAAAAGTTTTTCTACAGTTTTTCATAGATCTAGGCCTTCTGATTTTATTGCTCTTTGTCTGTTTGTTTCCTTTAGTTTTCCCAGCTTCCTTGACTAATCTTGTACTGGAGAAGGTCTTTATTAACCTGATTGTCAATTTAAAATATCAAGTCATCTTATATGTAAGTGCCTTTATGCGTAACATTGAATCATTTTTAATTTAAATGAGTTATCGTAATTGTTACAGATCAATTCTCTCTCATAATTATGGTCAAAGAAGGGAAATGGGAATACAAAAAACTTTTTAAAGTGAAAGATACTGTGAACCAAGTATAGAACTTAGTTGCTGCTTTTAAAGTCCTCAAAACCATTTACACAAATGAAGACAAAAACATTGGTTGCCCACCCAGTACTCATTTACCCCTTCTTCCTTACAGAGAAGCCCCAGTGCAGAATGAGTAGCCATGTGACATAATCTTTTCATTGTCTTATAGCAAAATCTGTGGGGTATCCTGGGAAGAAATTTGCTTTTAATAATCCATGTAAATGAATGCATTTGGTGTGGCTTTCCCACCCCTTTCTTTCCTGACATGAACAAGAGTTTTGAAGTTGCAACAGGCACCTTGCAATCTTAATGGACCAACAGTGAAAAAACATGTCAAGAATATCGTGAGAGCCAGTCCTGAAAATGTTGTGCTTGTAAACAAATACTCACAACCCCTTTCAAAAGACTTCTTGCTATTTAAGGAAATAAGCTCAACTTGCTTAAGCCACTATAAATAAAGTTTTCGGTATGTGCACTTAACTGAGACATCAGAGAAAATTAATGTATATAGCCACACAAGAAAAGTCATAGTGAAGAGCCACATGTGTAGTGTAGCAAAAAATGGTTGTTTTCCCTGGCTCCTTTATGTGCAGGGTCGCCTTTATGCAGCTCTGAGAAAAGCTGTTGGCCCTGGGCTCCTGCATACTTGGACTGCCAACCACATGCAGTTGGTCTGCACCTTCGATAAAAAAATCTATTCACTTATCTCCCTATTCAAAGCCACTTCCTTTCACTTTTTTTAGAAGCAGGGACTGCAAGGCAATTAAATGTGTTCTCTAGCCAGCAAAACTAGAATCGGGATGGGCAGCGCCTGCTACAGGGTGGTAAGATTTTTTTCTCTTTCAGCCTTTCAAGAGAGTACATTGAGAGATCTTCCTTTTGTCTAATGAATTACCAGAGTGAAACACAAATGGTCAGAACTGCTAGAGAGTGTGACTCCAGACGGTTTCATTAGGGAACATAAGGAATCCTGACTAAACACTAGCATTTAAGAAGAGAGAAATTGAATTCAGGAAAATAAATAAATATAAGAACTCAGTAATTGCTGGGACTTCATTTTTCTCCCAGCCTTCTGGAATCCTGGAATCCTGGATCTGATAGCATAAGAGGAATCAGTTTTAACTTCTGAATTATTTCATTAGATTAATTTACCTCGATTTATATAATTACTGGTCCACAATGATGCTCAGCACTTTGCTAACATTCAAAGGAAAACGGAGATGTAAACTGGATGCCAGATGCCTCGGTCTTAGTACTGTTGGAAACTTTTGTAAATCCTTATGAGGATAAGTGATGGGAGAACTGTGCCATAAAGTCTATTTTGGAACTGTAATGAAGCTCAACTCATTTGGAGGCTCTTTTCATGCAAATGGGATTTTCTGGGGAAAAGTCAATATGAATCACCTTGTGCTTTCCTACACCATGTTTCTCACTTTTGAACCCTTCATTTATTCATTAATTCGTTGTTTTGAGCATGTAAATACATTAGACACTGATTTTCATAATTGAATTACCTCCCCCAATTACCTCCCACACCTATTAACTCCAGGCTATCATGCAGTGTATGCACTGATCAGACCTCGTCAAGTTACAAGGAGAAGAAATTCAAGAAGAGTTGGCTTAGGCAGACAGAAAGGTGTGTTGGCACACATATTATTTAAAAAACCCTCCTGGCTGAGACAAATAGGCATCAGAGGCTCAACACCTACCAAGATACATTTCCCAAGCCCTTCCCCATACCGCTCTCACCAAGGCTTTACTCTAGATGTCATCATTTCATTACCAGAATTCTCTGCATGTGGTAAACAAATTTGCCACCAAAGACATTTCTGCAAGGCATTTTTATGTTCAGAAGGTGAGTGTAGTTTCAGGTGCTATTTAAATGAACACATATTATGGTGGGTCTGCTGACTCACCTTGTTGGCAACAGTTAATCACCAGGCACACAGCCTCCAGCAACTTCTTCAGCTTCTGTAACTCCTGGGTCAGGTACATGTTTGAATTCATGAAGAAAGACACCATTTTGTGTAAGCAACTCACATCATCAAAACCAAATGCTTAGAGTCAGTGAGAAATTGATGAGGGTCCCTTTATCCTCAAGGGGTCTACTCCATCTCACGGCTCCTGTTTGTCCTTTCTCTCTAGAGCTTCATTCCCATCTTTCCTTTCAGACTCCCTGATATGTGGACTTTAGGGCTCAGCACCATAAACAAAAACAACTGTCATACATAAACCAATTAACCAGTTCCTACAGTCTCCTCTTCAACTCTCTGTAATTGCCCAAGTGGTTTTAAGTCTCTAATTAAACCCGGTCTGATACGTTGACCATGTTATAGTTAAAACTAATAATAGTTTACTTTCAATGTTTGTTGAGTTAATGAATCAATGTGATAAATGAAGTTATTCTTACACACTCATTTATTTACTCATCTATAATACAGCCTCCTCTCTATCCATCCATTTATTCCGTATTCCCATTTCCATCCATAAGGCTAAGTACTGGTTTTAAGTTTTCATGAAAACAACTGTAAATAATGTAAAGGACTCTCTTACATGTGCATCTGAACTCGAGTGAAAGATGACAGCAGATCTGGGTCAATAACAGTTTGCAGCTGACTTCTAACATGGGGAAATGAAGACTAGCTTCTCCAACTGAAAGTACTGGAGACTTTTAGGTTGATGAAGGGTAATTACCTGGGTGATGAAGCAGCATGAAGAGCTATAAATGGCTGCATTAGAACTCTGATTAGGAGTCAGCTGATTCCTTGGGTGAATTTTTCCTTGAACTCTCAGCTGAAATATAACAACATATAAGACAGTTTTCTTCCTTTCCTTCAATTAATATCTTTCCTATAAATATTTTATTTATCTATTTTTATATATCTGTTGCCAGACTAGATATGTGCTTGATCAGATTTATCTATCCACATCCTGTTTGACTCCTTCATTAAGCCATCAGTGCAAGCGTTTGCAATGATTCCTGGCCTTAGTTCTATTTACCACTGGACTGTAACTCACACAGCAGCTCCGATAGGGCTCAAGGTCACGACACACGAGAGATGAGAGTCAGTGTGCTATAGTCTCTCCCCTGGCCTTGCCCATTCACTCTCCTTTCAGCCTCCGAGTTGCCCTTTCTTGCCAAGCGTAGTGGAAAAGTGCTCCTACCCCGTGCAGATCCTTTTCCTGCATTCTTTTCAGAGATCTCCCGTACTTCCCACGGCTCATATCTTTCTCTGACTTCCAGGCGCATACCTTTGAGTAAAACTGCCAGCAGCAAATGTCATCCCTTTTCTTTTATCAATAGCCTTTCAGAGTTTGCACAAGTGACTTGCTTCTCAACTGCTGCTGAGCAGTAGAGAGAGCACAGGAGGATTTTTACACGGAAAGAGCATTTCAACTGCAGAAGGGCTCCGCAGCTCTCTGAAACACGATTCCTGGGATGTTCAGCCTGGAAAGCTTGTGCTGAGTGTGGAAGTGAGCGGTGCCAAGTTAAGTGGCTGCTCAGTGTTCTGAATGACAGTTCTCATTTCCAGATTAAAGAAGAGAAAGCAGGAAGAGTGATTTATTGAATGATGTGTTCATTTAAAAAAACAGCAAGTCACTACTCACGTTTGGAATATATGAAAATGACCTGATCCCTGACCTCATTGTGCCTACAGTCTAGGAAAAAAGACAGTCATAAAAACAACTAAAAGAGACAATTAAATAAAATGAGTACAAATTCTTATCAGTTTGAAGCAGATTTGAAGATAGTATAACTTTGAAGACGAAGAAGGAAGGGGACCCTCGCTTGGTTCAAATCTCCATGGCCAGTTTCTAAAAGAGGATGACATATGGATGAATCACAAAAAAACAGCAGTCTTATGAAGAACTTAGTCTTAGGTGTTCTCAATCGTCCTTTGAGGCTGGGGAAGGGACCATTTAATGTAGATTCCTCTAGGACCTCCTGGTAGCTGTCTGCTGTGTGCCCTGTCTGCTGCCCCATCTGTTAGGCCAGCTGCTCCACAGCCAAGGCCTTGTAACTAAGTGCGCCTCTGTTTTTTCCCAAAGAGGCAAAACTTCCATGTCATTACTGATGTACGTACTGTGCTGCCACTGTGTACAAGTCACTGAGCTGGGCACACTGATAGATGCAGTAAAAGTGTAAAAGGCAGACCCTGATGTCAAGAAATGATTCTGATTGTTCCATCCAAGGAGGAGAGGGGAGCCAGGATATTTTGGAGCACTAAAATCTGCGATTCACTATAGCTAAAGAATATGTCAAGGTGCTTTCCTAAGACCACACCCCTGATGGAAATGTGATAAAATAGACAATATTAGCATGAATTTATGGTTCCCCAGTGGGTAATCCTTTCAGCGCAACACACGTTTGTTAGCTGGCTACTCTGCACCTATAGGCTCTTCAAACAAGAACATATTTAAAATGATGTTTCTCGAAGGATATATAGAGGTACCTTCCTGTTAACAATTTATTCAGCACAAGTACAATATTACACAGATTGTAGCTTTTCTTGGGAAATTACAGATTCACACACGTGTTTATTTTCTGTGTTGTCTCTCCATAACCTCCTTATCTTCCCCATCTCCACTACTTTTTCACCTCAAAGTACAATTCTTGTTCACAGTCCCTGATGTTACAAGGCAGTGTGCCTGCTGTGACATTCATCTGCTTGAACACAATAGGTATTTTCAGCAGAAAGTTGGGAATAAATAGAAAGTCAGGGAGAAGGGAAATAAGGTATTTATTAGACACTGTTGAACGAGCAAAGAAAAAGAAAGAGAATCCATGGCAGGTAGCACTGTGTGAACCGAGTGTCTTGATAACACCACGTCTTAGATGCTCTCTGCTCATACCTCAGCCTGTACGTATAAGCAGACCCACACATGTGCACACCCACACACATGGATTTGCGTTTCCTTCCCCTGAAAGCAGCCAACATGTCTCTATAGGCTTTCTTATTGATCATGGGAGACTGTTCAATTTACTATAAGTGGGCTTAGGAGATGGACAGACCTAGCTTTAAATCCCAGCTCTACCAGTTCATAGGAATAGCATGTGGATGATGTTCTGGCCCCCCAATTGGCACTCAACAAATGGTCACCATTATATTAGGTGGATGGAGATTATGTTTCTAGGAATGTGACAGACCAACAGTTAACTATTAAATTCATCTAGACTTTCAAGAAGGAAAAGGAAGGAAAAGGCAACCCAGTCCAGTGTTCTTATCTGGAGACTCCTAGGGATGGGGGAGCCTGGCGGGCTGCCGTCTGTGGGGTCACACAGAGTCGGACATGACTGAAGTGACTTAGCAGTGACTTAGCAGACTTTCAACAGCTAGATAAAATTGAACAGAAATGCTTAAATATTTGCAATACATAGATAAACTCTTAAAAATTAAATGACTGAGAATTTCATCCAGAAATGAAGAGGGAAATAAAATTAAGAGCAGCGAGTGTCTGAATTGTTGCTTTGGCCATCAGAGGGAGGGATGGAGGAGGCAGCTATGAGGCAGAGAGGAAGGGTCAATTTTGGCTTTTAAAGTCTCTAATGGAAAGGTTGAAGGGACCCAGGTTTGTGAGAAACAGGGAGTTTACACTAAGGCCCCTTCATAGATCAAGTCTCCCTTGCACGCCTTATGCTGTGTAAAATAGAAAAGAAAAAAAAAATATATATATATCCAGCAAATTGCAAGGGGTAGGACAAATACACATCACATACGTCTGAAACTGGAAGTGAATGAAGAATGGCTAAGAAAATGAAGATTTGGTAGAATCTGTGTAGTAATGTCCTTTCTGTTCCTTTAACTCTGGGCACTAACTCATCCTCAATCCAGATGAAGTTTGGGGTTTATTCTCCAAGGATACTAAAGTGGATGGCTTCTGAAGTAGAGGTTCCAGGTACAGTCAGGGGAAGAAAAAGGGCATGTACATGAATGCCGAACCTGACTCCCCAGCCCCCCCTCCCAGCCTGGCTTCTGGAATCCTGGAAGCTGTGTCCTTACCGAGGCATACAATTAGGAGAATTCCCCCTAGACCTCTTAGCTAATCCAAGAGGAGACGCTTGAAGGTCCTCTGGGTAGGGGGCTAATCTCAGCCTGGTCACCCAGATCACCCAGCATGAAACTGGAGTCACCACCCTGCCCTCCCCCATCAGTGCTTTTATCCTCTTCGTAGTTTTTCAGTCTTCTCTTAATTATGAGAATGAAGGATCACCAGGCATTGAGTAGATCCTTCAGTAAGTAACATTGCCACCAGAATAAAGAAAAGAAATCAAGTTGGAGAAAAGAGAGACTATAGAGAAAAAAAAATGAAAAAGAAACCGTCATTAATGTCCTCAAAGAGATGAGAGAATATTGCATTCAGGGAATTTTTTTTAAAAAGTAACGGAAAAAGAAGGAGTTAGGATAGAGTGAAGGATAATTCTATATTTTTTTAGAAAAATAAAGTCTGAGAGCATTTCCCACTCACAAACTGTTATGGAAACAATTTCTAAATGGATGCACTTTAGAAATAATAACTCTGTAAGATAAGTGAATAAAGCAGAATGCAAAAATAAAAATGGAAACAAGTAAACTAGTAAGCATTATTTTAATATATGTGAATTTTTTTTTAATGAAGAGTATATTTAACTTATTTTATGATATAAAAGCAAACTGAAGTTATCCAAAATGATTGCAAGGAGATTGATGAGAGGTAAAGCATCCATGAATGCATCATTTAGGAGGAGGATAATAATGTGATTAATTTTGGCTTTTGATAAGTGTGCACACTTCAGTGTATAGATATAGATATATGTATATAGAAATACTTATATATGTACACACATACACACATGTATATATGTGTATATATACATAAAGAACATATAACTTTTAAATTAGTGAATGGGAGCAAAGCAGCTAAAGAAAATATAATCCAATAGAAATACAAAATTGAGGCAAAATTGAAGAAAGAAAAATCATAGTAAATGAATAGCAGAAAATAAGATGGAATAGATTTCATTCAGAAACACACACATATATATATTAATGATTTTGTATATATATAAAACAAGTTTGGCATATTAAAATCATCTGTAAAAATGTAAAGACAAACTGGAATTTTGAACAAAAACAGTAAATACCAGTTAGAATCACTGTGATATAATAGTTCATCCATCAAATTAATAGAAATTTACAAGCCTAATAAAACAGAATTTGGGGAAAATTATGTGGAAATAGGCAACTTTATGCAATGTTAATGGGAGAATATACTGACGATCATTAGAGAGTAAGTTGTCAGTACCTAGTCAAGATAAAAATAAACATACCTGGTAACATAGCAGTTTCAAACTTTCCATAAGTGTGTCCTCTAGAGAAACTCTCACACATCCACGAAATATATGTTGCAATAGTATGCACTGTAGAAGTGTTACAAGAGTGGAAAACTTGAAGCAGACTAATTGATTCGCAGCAAAACGGATGGGTAAACTGACTTGTTTATATGTTGGAGTAGTCTATTGTCATTAAAATGCATGACCTATATTTGTACAATCCAATGGAAACATAATTTGGAGGTGGCAGAAGCATTAGTATAAAAGTATAAAACAATGAATGATAAACACCTCAGCCATACAAAGCCAAGTCTCTCTAGAAAGAGAGGAAGGAGAGGGAAGAGATATGGAGGGAGGTATTTTGCAGACTCTATACAATGATCTTTATGTTAAAACAAAAAGGAGAGCTGAAGCCATTTGGCAGAATGTAAATGTCTTTACTCATCTTGGTATTGAATATACAAATGGCTGTTATATAATTTTCCTATGATTTTCTATAGTTTTCAAAAAATTCATTATTTTAAATTAAGAGAATACAATAGGGAATGAAAGATAGATTTGTGAGAGGAATTAGCATCCTTAGAGTCATGTAAATTATATATTTAACCAACTTTTCACAATAGTATAATTAAAATTAAACCTGTCTAATGATACTTCCTTTTCCATATTATTCTTCATACTAAGGTGTCTCTATATATATGACTTAGGAAGGCTCATTGTAGATGCTCCCAACAGAACAGCAAATTATTCCTGGAATTTAGAATTTGGAGACATACAATTTTCTGAATGCTAACAGCATTCTTTGCTATGTGATATTAAGAGACACCTGAGGCTGAATCTTTTTTAATATCATGTATGTGTGTATATGTGGGTTAGTTCCCAAAGAGTACATTTTAAAATATTCTGATGAGGTGTACTGTTGAATGAACCAAACTCTTCCTCAGGGTCTATTTGGAAGAGGAATGAGAAGAATGTGAGGTTTGTGCTAAACCCATAGCCACAATCTCATATTTGTTAATTATCCTAGCATCTCCCTGTCCTGACTAGATTCTTAATGAAAAGAAAGGACAAGGACAGAGGCCCTGGGTTAGGACAACCATATGCATAGTGTGAGCTTCAAAGCACCCTGAAAATAGCTCGATTAGAACTGACCACAAATACTATGAATGTGACTCACATATCTGATTCTTTTGTTCATTGTGCAATGCATTATTTTTTAACAAACTTTAAAAAAATAAATATGTATCTAGAATTCATAGTGTGTGGGCTAGGGACACAGAAGAGCCATTTCCTCACTAGCAACTTACAGGTTAGTACAATCATTCTCACTCGTCGCTGCCAACCGAAAGCCTTTCAGGAGGAGCATATGTTTATGCAGATTTTTTCCACCTCTCTGAAGTGAAGTGAAAGTCGCTCAGTCCTGTCTGACTCTTTGTGACCCCATGGACTATGCAGTCCATGGAATTCTCCAGGCCAAAATACTAGAGTGGGTAGCCTTTCCCTTCTCCAGGGGATCTTCCCAACCCAGGGATCAAACCCAGGTCTCCCGCATTGCGGGTGGATTCTTTACCAGCTGAGCTACAAGGGGTCTAAGAATACTGGAGTGGGTAGCCTATCCCTTCTCTAGCGGATCTTCCCAACCCAGGAATCCAACTGGGGTCTCCTGCATTGCAGGCTGATTCTTTACCAACTGAGCTACGCAAGTTATAATTGTAATCAAGAAATAATTGACAGGGTTTGTCCATGGGTTTGTCCATCTTCACTGAAGTAGACTGTACATTGTAGGTTCTTTTCAGTTATGCTGGCTATACCAATGCATGTGATTTTTTAAAGGCAATTTTTTAGAGTAATTTAAGGTTTACAGCAAAATTCAGTGAAACGTAGAGACTCTCATAAACACCCCTGCCTCTACACATGCATAGACTCCCCCATTATCAGCACAGCTCACCAAAATGGTACGTATTTATTACCAAGGATGAACTTACATTTACACATCATAATCACTCAGAACTCATAGTTTACCTTAGGCTTCAATCTTGGTGTTATAAAGTCTATGGGTTTGGAGAAATATAGGCATAATTGCCATCTGTATTTCTTCTTTGATGATGTGTCTATCAAGGTCTTTGGTCAATTTTTTAATCAGGTGTTTTTTTTCTCATTGTTGCATTTTAAGAGATCTTTGTATGTTTTAGATTATAATACTTTATCAGATGTGCCTTTTGCAGATATTTTCTCCAAGTCTATGTCCTGTTTTCTAATTCTCTTAACATATTTTGCAAAGAAGAAAATTTTAATTTTGATGAAGTCCAGCTCATCAATGATTTCTTTCAGTGGCTGTCTTCACGGTTGTATCTAAAGAGATATCACGATACCCAAGATCATCTAGATTTTCTGCTGTTATCTTCTAATAGTTTCATGGTTTACAGTTTATGTGTAGGTCTATGAGCCTTCTTAAGTTACCTTTTGTGAATGGAGTAAGACCTATATCTAGATGCAAATTTTTTGCATCTAGATATCCAATTGTTCCAGCATCATTGGTTGAAAAGACTGTTTTTGCTTCATTGTATTATCTTTGTCCCTTTGGCTATGTTTGGTTTGGTGGTTTAGTTGCTAAGTTGTGTCTGACTCTGGCAACCCCATGGACTGTAGCCTGCCAGGCTCCTCTGTTCATGGATTCTCTAGGCAAGAATACTGGAGTAGGTTGCCATTTCCTTCTCCTTGGCTCTCTATTCTGTTCTATTGATTTACTTTTTTCTCTTCTTTTGCCAATACTGCACTATCTTNGTTTAGTTGCTAAGTTGTGTCTGACTCTGGCAACCCCATGGACTGTAGCCTGCCAGGCTCCTCTGTTCATGGATTCTCTAGGCAAGAATACTGGAGTAGGTTGCCATTTCCTTCTCCTTGGCTCTCTATTCTGTTCTATTGATTTACTTTTTTCTCTTCTTTTGCCAATACTGCACTATCTTGATCACTATAGCTATACAGTAAGTCTTGAACTTGGGTAGTTTCAGTCTCCAACTTTGTTCTCCTTCAAAACTGTCTTGGCTATTCTGGTTCTTTTGCCTCTCTACATAAACTTCAGAATCCATTTGTCAATATCCACAAAATAACTTTCTGGGATTTTGATTGGGTTTGTACTGAAGCTAGAGATCAAAGTGGGAAGAACTGACATCTTGGCAGTATTGAGCCTTTCTACTCATGAACATAGATTACCTCTCAATTTATTTAATTCTTTAATTTATATAATAAGTGTTTTGTAGTTTTCCTCATATAGATCTTGTACATGTTTTGTTACATTTATACCTAAGTATTTTATTTCGGGGTTGCTAATGTAAACAGTATTATTATTTTAATTTTAAATTCCACTTGCTCTTTGCTGGACCAAGGAAAGCTATTGACTTTTTATAATGGTCTTATATCCTGCAACCTTGTGATAATCACTTAGTAGTTCCAGGAGCTTTTTTCATAGATTCATTATGATTTTTTTACATAGACAGTAATATCATCTGCAGACAAACACAGCTTAATGCCTTCCTTTCAATCTGTGTACATTTATTGCCTCTTACTGCCTCAAGCAAGAACTTTCAGTACAGTGTTGAAAAGGTAGTGAATCTTTCTGTGGTACTACATAGAGTTCTAAGGAATTAGAGGACATCTACTCTATATGCCTGCTTCCAAGTGTGGCGGTTTTTCAAACACCCCAGACCAATGATTTTTATTATAGGCCTTGTGGTTCTGTAGCAGTCTCTGTCATGTCATGCAGCTGAGATTTCTGGGAGAATGCAAGAACCTGAAAAATGTGCCAGTAGATTCAGCCAGAACAGCTGTATCTTTTCACACAACTGTGGGATACAAGATTGCCCCCTGCTTTGTTCCTGTCTTCCCTGTATTGCCTGATCATTTTTACTTTGCTCTGTTGTCCTCCAGATCCATCCTTCTAGAATCCTTCCAGCAAAGTTAGCCTTCCTGCCTCTTATCCTCATTTCTCTTTTTCTAGTCCCGAAGTTCTGCAGGTTTTGTAGCAGGAGTGACTCCTTGGGCTGCTTTTAGAGACCACTGATTCTTCTGGCTACAGGAAGGCTGACTCAAAGACCCCTTGAGTCCAGGTTCCCACCACTTTCAATGTTCAGGAATGGACCAGTGTCTCTCTTCTTCCATCTCCCCTGCCACTGCCTCTTCCTTCCTTTTTCATTTTGCCTTCCTTTCTCTTTCTTGTTTCCTTCCTCCTGAGTACTTAATGGGTAGTATAAACCTACAAAAACCACAGTAGTATAATAAATTAAAATGTCCATTTTCCACCCTGATATGCTATTTGCTAGTTGTGGGATGTGAGTGCCATGCTTGAAGTATAAATCTGGCTGCTTGGCGGTTTCTACCAGTTTTTATTTAAGAATATTACACTTGGGAACATTTAATTGTCTGCAAAATCACAGAAAACTAGCCAATCTGGCCACACGGACCACAGCCTTGTCTAACTCAATGAAACTAAGCCATGCTTTGTGGGGCCACCCAAGACAGATGGGTCATGGTGGAGAGGTCTGACAGAATGTGGTCCCCTGGAGAAGGGAATGGCAAACCACTTTAGTATNGAGCCTCTTGATGAAAGTGAAAGAGGTGAGTGAAAAAGTTGGCTTAAAGCTCAACATTCAGAAAACAAAGATCATGGCATCCGGTCCCATCACTTCATGGGAAATAGATGGGGAAACAGTGAAAACAGTGTCAGACTTTATCTTTGGGGGTTCCCAAATCACTGTAAAAGTGATTGCAGCCATGAAATTAAAAGACGCATGCTCCTTGGAAGGAAAGTTATGACCATCCTAGATAGCATATTAAAAAGCTGAGACATTAATTTGCCAACAAAGGTCCGTCTAGTCAAGGCTGTGGTTTTTCCATAAGAATTGGACTGTGAAGAAAGCTGAGCGCTGAAGAATTGATGCTTTTGAACTGTGGTGTTGGAAAAGACTCTTGAGAGTCCCTTGGACTGCAAAGAGATCCAACCAGGCCATCCTAAAGGAGATCAGTCCTAGGTGTCCATTGGAAGGACTGATGTTGAAGCTGAAACCGCAATACTTAGGCCACCTCATGTGAAGAGTTGAGTCACTGGAAAAGACCCTGATGCTGGGAGGTATTGGGGGCAGGAGGAGAATGGGATGACAGAGGATGAGATGGCTGGATGGCATCACTGACTCGATGGACATGAGTTTGAGTGAACTCCGGGAGTTGGTGATGGACAAGGAGGCCTGGCGTGCTGCATTTCATTGGTCACAAAGATTTGGACACGACTGAGAGACTGAACTGAATTGAGTTGTCTGCAAGCAGATCTATCAATAGAAAATTCAGACCCCTGCATTCTCACTATTTATTTACTATTCATAGCTACCTAAAGAATCAAATTGTACTAACATCAGATTTTCTGAAGTCCTTAAAANATTTCATTGGTCACAAAGATTTGGACACGACTGAGAGACTGAACTGAATTGAGTTGTCTGCAAGCAGATCTATCAATAGAAAATTCAGACCCCTGCATTCTCACTATTTATTTACTATTCATAGCTACCTAAAGAATCAAATTGTACTAACATCAGATTTTCTGAAGTCCTTAAAATGATACATTCTTATTCAACAATAAAACGTTGCAAGATTAAACATTCATCTGAGATAGTCTTCCTATTTTATAAATAAAAATGTTATAAATTGCAATGAATATTATGTAAATTTTGTTGTTGTTGTTGTTATAAAATCACAGTGTCTGGGACCAATATCCCTCTTTTTCATTAAGATGTTGTATGGTTACATTATATGTAGTTTTATGGGCCGTTTAGGAATATTGATAGAGCAGTGGTCTCTGAAATAAGAAATACCATAAATGTGATAGAGCCCCCTTTACTGGAGAGGCAGTTTAATATGGAAGGTGTGTCCCTAAGTTATTTTACACTGAATCTAGATTCTCTACAATTTCTTTTTAAGTGTTAAGAACTGACCCTAATTTTGAGTAGATACTTCATTAATATTCATTTGTATATAATTGCCTTAATTTCAGTGATAATGACTTCAGCTACCAACTGTTTGATTGATGGAACTTGCATCTTCTCTGGAAAAGAGCTAAGATATAAAAATCACACCATTCATGCATGCCTGGTATTTTTAGCTGCCTTTAATTACCAACCAGCTAAATAAGCATGCAAACCACGCTGTGATTGATAGGATCTCTTGGTTGAAGTGATTTTTTTCCTCAGAATTTGGAAGATGCTTGAATCAATTGAGCGCTAAAAATAACCAGTGAAAACTGAATCTTCCAGAATCAGGATGCTCTTGAATAAAGCATCTAACAAGAAGAGGGGATTAACCTGCAGTCTTTAAGACATTCTGACTGAAAAAAAGAGCCAACGGAAAGTTCTCATTGAGTGCAGCAGTGCAAAAAAATAGCCTGTAACGTGCCAAGTCTTTATTTACGGAAGGTATGCTAAGTAGCATCATGCCAGACACCGAAGGAACCATGAACTAAGAGTCATACGGGGCAAGAAAACGAAAAAGACAGAGAGTACAAAAATGTGCATTTGAGCTGGGTGAACTGAAGCCTGAGAACACCGCCTGGTTCAGAGCTATGCCAGCCCTGCGGGCATGATGTCATTTCCTGTAGTGTAACCAATGCTGTTGAGCAAAATTTTGAGGAAGACTCTAGTCTTTGGATGTATCTCCTGTGTGGAAATCAAAATGCATTCACACTGGGCACATTTTAATTATTTAAAAAGTAACAACAACAAAAATCCAATGATAAATTTGAAAAGGTTACTCGAGCCAAGAATCTTCTTGGCTAGAAAGTGTTTCCAGACACTTACTTTGTTAATAATAAACAATATTATTCTCAACACAATAATTAGAATGTTGCCACCCTCTGAAAGTGTTTTTACTGTATTAAGTAACTAGCATCTGAGAAGTTGCCTTCTGGTACTTCCCACATTCCTTTACGTTCTTTCTTCAATACCTGACCCTACTTTATCACTGGCAGATCTGGCTCTCTCTTTCTTTCTCTTTTTTCCCTTGGCTAAATTCCTAGACCCCAGTGTTACATCTAAGTCCAAAAATCTCCAAGATAACCCACATACCATAATATTCTTTCCTCCAGCCATTCATAACCTCTGTCTGCATGGTGCTTTTGTAAGGGTTAGGAGAAAAGCAATCTGCTGATTTAAATTCACACTCTGGCCGTTGTTCCTTCTTCAATAGTATCTGGAATTTTAAAGAAAGGAAGTTATACTACCTTATGAATCTACAGTGGAAGAATTTAGGAGATATTAAACACAAGATGAAGAAATAAACTTGAGATGATCTTTTCTTAAAATACATCACCCAAGTGACTTATTGGGGTCATGTAGGGAGAGAGACACAATAGGGAGAAGGTGATATATTGGTTCCCATGTAATAGTTATCAGTTGTTTATATATGTAAGACTGTCGGTATTCATTAGCTTTGGGGGAACCTCTCTAAAGGCTGGCAGGCAAACATAATGGTCTTTCCATGAAGTGGGCTCCAGACCAAGGGCATGCATTGACTTTCTCATCACTGATTCTGTGGTAGTGGGGTTCAATGGTTGGTTTTCTCCTTCTTGTCTCAGAGAAACTATAAAATATAGAAGTTTTATTTATAGGGGAGAGATGGAGGAGAAAGAGGATAAAATCGTAAAAGTAAACCAAAAAATCATCAAAAATAAAACCATATTTATGATGATCTCCATGCATGATGATTAAGGCTTCGTTCTGAGGATGCTGATCCAGTGAAATGGGCTCAGGATCTGGCCTTTTGATACACAGGGGAAAGGGTTCTCGCAGGGACCTCTCGGCAATAGCTTTGTTTTTCAAACATGTTCATTGACTCTCTGACCCTTCCACTGCATTCCTTTCTTCTTTCTGTCTGGAGAAAATTGCCTTGCTTTCTCCTTTCTTTGTAGCATATACTGAAGGGAAAAAAAGAAAAACAGCAACGGTGAGATGTTGCATTTTAGACCATCTAAAGGCTGTGTGGGGAAAAATGGGAAGCTGCGATTATGTAAACATATGGAGAAAAATGAGTCGCTAATGCACTTGGTTTCTTTTATTCATATTCTTCCTTCTGCTCCAAATGGTCTTCCAGGGCTGGGAACTCCTGATGGCACTGTCGCGCTGTGCCAGGGTGTGTTCTTGGAACCAGAGCTGGATTATGCCAGCATTTTCAAGTGACAAATAAAAAGGGTAAATTAAATCCTGCAGTCAGGGTTTGTTGTCTACATCAGCTCAGAGCTGGTGAAGTCGAAACTCTTCCAGCCCCACAGGGCTCAAAGGGTCAGGGATTAACCACTCTTTCCAGAGCAGGCTTGCTGCCTGGGTTCTCTTGTTTGCACATGGTGGTCACTGTCTTGTGCTTCTTCCATAGTTCACCAGCGAGTCCTAACCTGGGACCACAGAGACTCTCAGAACTAGGGTAGACAGAAAACATGAACACTTCCCGCTGTGCTGATGGTAATCCTTGCACTGAATTTAACTTCAGTAGCTTTTAGGAGCAGAAAGTCAGTGACATAGAAGATGCTCAATAAATATTTGAAGAATAAATAAATGACTATAAGCCATACATCTTTCTAGAGATGGTAGAGTGGAGCATGTTAAGCAGAGGTAAGTGGAAGAGACTACAGAAGGGAAATAATAGAAGTTCCCATTGGCCAGCCACTGTGCTAAGAATTTGCATGCATCACTTTATTTAAACTTCAGGACAAACCAATTTAAGTTGATTTTATTATGTAAAAATTCTCATTTCACATAGAAAAAAAAAATGAGGGTCTAAAGGAGTTAAGTAAGTTTAGTTAGTCATGTTGTTGGATAGCTGGAGAGCCCGGATGTGAGTCCATTTTGGTCTGATGCCAGTTGTCATTTTTTTTTTCACCACTGTATTGTCACCATTCACAGTGAATGAACCTATCCACAGCCTTATTTGTATTCATTCTAAACTGCTTTCTCCCTGCCTTTCTATGTTGACGTTCTTTCTATCCATATATCTGGGGGACAGCTGAAACATCAACTATTTTCAAAGCTTATCTTCATTCTTGAATTACATAAGAACTTCATCTCGTCTCATTACATGGCACTTATCAGTGTCATAACTACAGCCCACCTTGAACCATTCATTCAACTATGGCCTTGTACTCCATAGTAGGCTGTAACTTCCTGGAGGAACTATATCTTATTCTCCTTTGCCTCTGCTTTCCTGGAGTGCCTACAGTTAAATTGCGCTAAATTTATTTTAAATGGACTCCAGTTGGAGACTCTGGCAATTTTTTGTTGCTTGTGTTTTTGTTGCTTCTTAGATTTTAGATTTGAATGTTTATAACCTGCTCCTCTGCTTTAAGCAGTGTTTATAAGATTTATCCCAATGGATCCATGTCTATAACTTGATGACAGTGCCAAGGAAAATATGGAATCAGTCACTTTAGGGAACCCTCTTCTGTATAAAGCTCATGAATCACCCAGGCCTCTTGGTGCCGTGTGACAAGAAGTAGTGAAACCAGTAAGAGGATCTTTTTCAATCATGATTTTAAATGCATAGGTGGATGTTGCAAGAGCTTCATGTAAGCACAGATGATATAAAACCATGTTAAATATAATATTATCCCCTCCTATTTAAAACCTACACTCTTCATTCATATAAAAGTACTTAGTTACAGCTATGTGGGTAGAAGGAAGGCAAATGGTGACTTGCCTTTCAGGGCTAAGGGAAGGTTATCTCGACTGAAGTGTTTAAGTCTTTTTTTTTTCCCTCCATCTCCCAGTCTCATATATTATATGGAGTATAATAAATTATTTTGCTGCCCTGAGGAGAATTATTAGTATGGAAGTATTATTACTCACACCCTCTAGTTCCCTCACACATCAAGAGTTTAACCAGTATTTCAATCTAATACATAGCATATTCTTCCCAAGAGGGAAAAAAGTTCATTTGAAATATGTTCTCCCATAGGGGTGGAGATAGAAGGAAAACCCTCTGCCTATTCAGTGGCAGCCATTGCTTGCCTAGAGCCTAGGGGAAATGTGTGAGTGTTCAACTGAGGATCATGAGTCTTCAAAGATGGAAGGTACCCCCCACCCTCGGTGTAATGGAGGTAGGGGCTGCTTCTCCATTCAATCAAGCCACATGAATCCAGCTTGGTACACCTTGGGGTGACTGAAGATGCTTCTAAGATACTCTTATAACCACTGGGACAATTGACTATTTCCAGAACTTTGGACATTTCCAGCTCCTTTTGTTCCCTTCCCAAGATTTGTCATCTCTAAAAGTCGAGGTCTCGCTGATACCTAATCACAACGTGGATTGTTATTGCTGGTCTTTATAGAGAACTACTCTCCTGGAGTCCTCTTATACACATTTTTCATTGTTATGACATCAATCATTTCTCCCTAAACCCCTATCATCCTTCATTCATCTCTCCGACAGTGTCTATCAGTTTCCATCTTGAGTTATAAGTAATTGTGTGTGTGGATTAGCTTCTGTTGGAGACAGCAAGGAGAGTATCCATCCTGAGTCAGCTTTCCATCCTTCATAGTTGCTCTAAATATGTTGTGAGGAATGAAGAGGTCTTGAAAGTAAAAAAGACGAGATAGGAAAAGAAAAAACACAGAGAAGTAAGTAAAAGGAAAGACCCAAAGAAGTCTCTCTCAGCATTCTTTTCTCTGGGTTAATTAGCCCAGGAAAGAAGATGTAGATTCAGACAAGTATCCTAAGTCAGGCATGCCGGATTCCTATTCTAATATTAATTACTAGGTGTGTGATCTTGGACAACATACTTAACCTCTTTGAAACGTAGCTTCTTTCCTAGAGAAATGAGTTTAATAAAGCGTGAGTTGTGGGGTTGTTTAAAGAATACAAGATTCTAGTCCATTGTGAATCACATAGGACATATAGATAGCAGGCAATAAGTGGGAAGTATATCGCTTTAACCCTTTCTCAGTGGACCTGCTTCTTATCAAACTAACTCACTGAGTTCATTTATTCTTTCTCTAAACATTACCTTTATAATGGAAAGGACTTTCAGTTCAGTTCAGTTCAGTTGCTCAGTCGTGTCCGACTCTTGGCGACCCCATGAATCACAGCACGCCAGGCCTNAATACTTGGATGCAATCTCAAAAACAACAGAATGATCTCTGTTCGTCTCCAAGGCAAACCATTCAATATCACAGTTATCCAAGTCTATGCCCCAACCAGTAACGCTGAAGAAGCTGAAGTTGAATGGTTTTATGAAGACCTACAAGACCTTTTAGAACTAACACCCAAAGGGCTTTGCTAGCTCCCATTACTAAGAGATTAGGATTGTACATACTTGTATTATCACGTACATGACAAATGCAGTAAGTTGTTTTTGGTATTGTGTTTTTCGCAACACTGAAAAACAACTTTACTGTGAATGTCACGTTTAATATGAGAGGACCAGAATATGTAATACCAAAATCTGCTGCTTTGACACGGGGGCTGTTTTGAGCGGAACGCAATCAAGAACCAGCAGATTCATAAAGTTAAAAAAACAACCGTAACAAACATTTACCTCTCCTCTAATTATCTAAAAGAATTTAGATAGGGGGTCTGGCCCAGAAAGGGCGCTATTACCGTATATACCTTTTTATTTATTTTTTTTAATCCGAACGACTTACCTGAATGACAAAACATATACATGATTATTAGACACCTGTTCTTATCTTCCTGTGAATTTTCCTCCCCTTTGACAGAGGCCTCTAGACCCCTTCCCATTCCTTAGCTCAGGATGGCATGGAAGCATCAACTCCCTGATTGTCTCTGTACCTCGTATTTTTATGGAACTCCCAAGGTGCACACAGGCATGCATACTCAGCCACTCAGTTGTGTCCGCCTCTTTGCGACCCCATGGACTGCAGCCCTCCAGGCTCCCCTGACCATGAAATTTTACAGGCCAGAAAAATGGAGTGGGTTGCCATTTTCTTCTCCAGGAGATCTGCCTGACCCAGGGATTGAACCCACATCACTTGTGTCTCCTGCCCTTGGCAGGTAGATTCTTTCCCACTGAGCTACCTGGGAAGCCCTTGCCCCCATACACATGATATTAAATTTGTTTTCTCTTGTTAATCTCTGGTGTGCCAACTTAATTATTAGACCAGACAAAGGACCTCAAAGGAAAGAAGGGAGAATTTTTCTGCCCCTACAAGTGTATGTTATCATTAGACTCTAGTATGGACCCTTTTCGTGGGAAAACAGGAAGAACATTGTGTGGCTCTTCAGGTTGAGTTAATTTTAAAGAATTATGAGGACATTTTAATAAGGATATGCTGTTACTAACTCTTTCCTAAAGGCAAAACAATTCACTTGTCTCTCTGCCTGTGTTTTGGTTTGTCTCTTAATAGAAGCTGTGAGCAGAGTAGCCCTTCAGTTTCTCAGGAAAAAAAAAAAAAAGAGAGAGAAAGAGAGAGAATATATTTTTCTAACCTGCTACCTCAGGAAGCATTTAGTAGCAAATAACAAGAAATCCCATCTTAAGTTGGCTTTTACAACAAAGAAAACATGGTCTCAAATAGTAAGAAGTCCAGCAGTGGGGCAGGTTCTGTGCAAGGTGGGTCGTGTATGAGACTCTCAAATCTGTTTCACCTGGTTATTTTCCAGAGTGATAACATCATTCTTGAGTAGCATGGTGACTAGCACAATTTCAGGCATCATATTTTGTCCTAATAACAACCAGGAGGTGAATAGGTGAGCATGTCTCTTTCTGTGTCTTCCAAGGACTCCACAGGCTTTCTTTCAAATCTCATTGGCCAGAATCAGGTCTCACTCTAAGCCAGTCCATGGCAAGGAGAAGGGTGGAAGTGTAGGTCAGTCTGGCTGCACACCTGAGGCACATACTGTATGAAGTAAAGATGGATACATGTAGCAAAAGAGTTTCTGGTTTTTGTTTTTGTTTTGATATGCTGCCTGTAGGATCTTAATTCCCAGATCAGGGATCAAACTCCTGATGCTTCCTGCAGTGGAAGCATGGAATCCTCACCACTGAGCACTGGGCTGCCTGGGAAGTCCTAAGGAGTTGCTGTTAGAATCCAATATATACAAGTATATGGGTCAGATAACCAATGGTGACAACTTTAGTGGTGACTCTGTATTCTTCCTGAATGTCAAAATGACTTTCAACAACTTTAAAATGGGAGTCATTATTCTTTGATAATATAATAGGAAAGTGGATATAGAGTAAATTCATTGTTTTTAATGCAGAAGCAGAACAAGCATTGGCTTAGGCTTTCCAGGAGCAAATCAGGCATCTCTAGTTTCAAATTTTTTTTTCCATGTCATAAACAAATGCTGGAACAAACACTTTACCTGGCTTGATATATAGGTGAATGGAAGAAATTTTTCATAGTGTTTCACTGTTTAGACATATTCAAGATATATCGATACCTTAAAAGCATTTAAACTTTTATTTTTTATTTTATTTATTTATTTTTTCCATCTCAGGTGTACATGAGTTCCCAATCTTGAACCCCCCCCCACCTCCCACCCCAAATCAACTCAAAAAAAACAGCATTTAAACTGTGAATTACTTTTGGTATTTCTTTTTACCTGGAAAGACAGATGCACGGCAGATCAAGAGTTACCTTGTTTTTTTCTTCCATCTCCATTCTTTTTGTACTCACATGTGTAGTTCTCATTTTGTGTTTTAGCTCCACAGGATCTAGATACCCTCTTTATTTGAAGTCATCCCCTAGAGTGGAATTCTTATGGGAGGAACTACCTGTTTCTCCTTACAGAAGCCTAATACAGGTTGTTAGCTTACAGTAGGCTAACAGAGTAAAATGTGATCTGGGCTCAGCTTACGAGTGCTGCCCAGAGCCTCAAATCTGGAGGAAGAAACTGAAACACCCAGGCACAGTTGAGAAGTTATCCATACGTAACAGAGGTGTAGAGACGCTAACACGTGAATTGTCAGGGGCATGACCCAGGCTGAATCCTGCAGCCATGTTTTCTTGATTCCTGCTTGTTTTCTGAGTATGGTTCACCAGACTTTTGTTGAATCTGTGAGCTACTCACATCCTTTGTTCCTTGAATGAGCCAGATTTTGTTTGTGTGCTTACCCATGCTTGTTAATGCAGCATGCTTCATAAATAAGAGGCTGGGGGATGTTTAGAACTGGAATTTAATGTCACATCGTTGCCTCTTTCACTCCCTGAAGACTCTAAAAAATTCTGACTATTTTTGAACCACATACCTTCTGCCTGGCAGATTAGATCCAGACCATTTCTCTCCCTTTTCAGCTTTTCTCATCAAAAAGAAGTTCATAGCTAGATGGCATATGGGTTAAGATTACGGTCCAAGAAAATGGGTATCTCAGATCAAAAACTTCTTTGAAGGTTATTCTTGCTCTGGGAAAGAAAAAGAAATAAAGGAAAGATAAAGAACCACGGTTATATTGTGGCTCCAACAATTGTTTTCAGAAGTCTGTTCTTGGCAAGAGAGACCTTTAGCCTTAGATGAACAAACCTGGCTGCTGGAGGAGAGCAAAAAGCCTTCTGGCTTCACAGAGGGCGATAATGCTTTGTCCTATTGAAAGTCATATGTTCTGTTTGTAAACAAAGCAACATTCTTACTAAGCATGCTCTTTATTTTTTTTACAAAGTTCTTTTACTCACAATGGATCAATATTTTACTCTTCAAAAAACAAGTAAATGAAAACATGCCTTCTGTTCATGTGTGCTCAGTTGCTTAGTTGTGTCTGACTCTTTGTGACCCTATGGACTGTAGCCCTCCAGGCTCCTCTGTCCATGGGATTTCCCAGGCAGGAATACCACATTGGATCTTCCTGATCCAGGGATCAAACCTGCATCTCCTGTGTCTCTTGCACTGGCTGCTGCTGCTGCTAAGTCACTTCAGTCGTGTCTGATTCTGTGAGACCCCATAGACGGCAGCCCACCAGGCTCCCCCATCCCTGGGATTCTCCAGGCAAGAAGACTGGAGTGGGTTGCCATGTCCTTCTCCAATGCATGGAAGTGAAACGTGAAAGTGAAGTCACTCAGTCGTGTCCGACTCTTCGCAACCCCATGGACTGCAGCCTACCAGGCTCCTCCGTCCATGGGATTTTCCAGGCAAGAGTGCAGGAGTGGGTTGCCGTTGGCTGCATTGACAGGCGGATTCTTTACCGATGAGTCACTAGGGAAGCCCATGTTTTCTGTATTGGAGACCAAAAGGTCATGTCTTTAGTATGTGAAAATCCACTCAGCAAAAATTTATTGAGTACCACACATAGGTCATCTCCTGTGCTATGCGCTCTTCACAAACCCGCTGGTTTGGGGGCAATGGGAAGCTCTGATTTGCAGCACTTGCTGTTAACCATGGTGTAAATATAATATTCCCCCCACCAGGGTTGATTCTGAACTATCATCCTTGACTTGCCTGAACGTAGAATTGGGAACAGATACACACAGTCGCCAGCACATCACTCGACTCCACAATTAGAGAGTTTGAGAGACTAAAAGAGATCACATTTATCTGGTAGCAGTGGGTTTATTTCAAAAAGGAAACAATTTTTCCAGGCAGGTTAGGAATAGGCAAAGCTTTAGCCATGAGAGGAGCAGATGAGCGCAGTGATGGAGCTGACACAATGATGTCACAACGGAGCAGATGAAATCGCAGGAACAGAGGGTGGATGAAGTGGTGCAGAGAATAATAAGGTGGGGAAACTGGAAAGGGTGTGTTGAGAAAATGGATGGAATATATACGACAGGAAGAAGCACATCAAGGTCAACGAGACAGATGCTGTGTTGGTGTTCAACATCGGGAACCCCACGTGTGTTAGGAATGCATGGGTATCACCACGTGAAAAGTTACAGATCACATGTCTTGGGAAGCACAGGAAGGAGACCCCTGGCAGAGGCACTGAGAATGATCCTTTCCAGAGGTCTTCCCACCAGGAATTGCCTGTTGTCGCATTCAGCAACTCTGGGCTCATATTGCATGCTAAGTTGCTTCAGTCGTGTCTGCCTCTTTGTTACCCTATGGACTGTAACCCGCCAGGCTCCTCTGTCCATGGAATTTTCCAGGTAAGAATACTGGAGTGGGTTCTGTGCCTGCCTCCAGGGGATCTTTACAGGGATCAAACCAATGCCTCTTGTGACTCTTGCTTTGGCAGACAAGTTCTTTACCAGTAGCACCACGTGGGAAGCCCTATAATAAGCTGCTTTGTCCATGGGATTCTCCAGGCAAGAATACTGGAGTGGGTAGCCACCCTGTTCTCCAGGGACCTTCCTGATCCACAGATCAAACCCTGATCTCCTGCATCAAAGGCAGACTATCGTCTGAGCCACTAGGGATGCCCGGGCTCACATTAGGTTAAATCTATTTTGTATCTTTGACAGATGTCAGCACTCAGGGGCAAGGTCCACATCTGTATCTCTGAACATGTGTTATGATTTCAGGATGTAGATACTGCCAGAGGGATTTCCCTGGAGAAAAATAACTCAGAATTATCTACGTCCTCAGGCATTTCGGACCTGGCCAGGCAGCCAGCCTCACTGCAATGCCAGGCCAGTAGCTGTGTGGGCCCAGAATCTCCAGACAGCAGACATTCATCACCGAAGTGCATTCTGGGACACAGAACTCCCTGAACAGGGGAGAGTGTCCTTCCAGCGTGCATTATCCCTTCTGTTACAGGGACCCATCTTCACTGAGGTAGAGCAGGCTAATGATGATGATCTCATGCCTTCTGTGGAGCCCAGGCACATGAGGACGCAGTCAGCCTCTCCTTTGTTTTCTCTGCTAGGCTGCGCCGAGGACATCCAACCGCTTCAAGACACATTGCACGTTTACTGCCTCTTTTTTCTTCCCTCTCCCATGAAGCACTCGTGTTGGGCTGCATCCCTCCATTGTATAATTGTAAAGTCGGACGCTGTCTTTGAATCAATATTTCTTTATAGCTTCCTTGCCCAGGCTCTTACTCCATCTGCCATGCCCTTAGGGGATCTCAGGTAGAAGAAACTAAGGCCCAAGGGAAGAGTCTTTTGCCCAGGTTCAAGAAACAGAGTCAAGATCATTCACCGACTAAAACTGCTTCACCTCTCAAGGGTCTTGACTCCCAGTGGTTCACCATACAGAGCACGTGGGGGAAGTGATTGGCCATGAAAGGGCCCAGGTAAAAGCAGAGAAGCAGCTCATAGCAGAAGCAGGTGTCTATGAAACTGAGCTGCCTTTCTTTGCAGGCATCATACCTATTTTTAAACATGGACTGAAAATATCAACAATGCAGCTAATCTGTTTGATGGCCACTTGTTACTGGTAGCTATATTGCTCCCAGCACCTTAGAGTCCTTTTTCATTTTTGTCCCTTTGAGAGGAGGGCCTTCGTATCCTATGCCACATCTCAACTTTTTCAATAATATAGGGTTTTTTTTGCGGGGAAGGCGTGGCAGAACCATGTTACCCTGCAGCTAGTTCCTGGACTATACTCACCCTGAGAGGTGATCATGGCTAGAGAACTTCCTATTTTCCTGCTGATGTCTTTGAAGGAAAGACTGCTTGACCCCTCTGTAGTAGCACTTCTGTCTTTTTAGCTGAACTCATCCTTGGAATGAGTTCTTCTTGCACAAAAGCTCTGGGATCATCCGGGAGGCTTATTTGCAGTCAGGAACGAGACTTCTGTCTTGTTCTCCTGTACTTAATCCCTTAGTTGCTTCTTCAGGATCACGTGCTTTTTCTGTCATGGAGCCACCTTGCTCTGAAGTTCTCCTTGTACGTATCTGTCTCTTTCTTATGGGCAAGGAGTGTTACCCATTAATCTGTGTGTATCTGTCACAAGCACAGGGTAGGGTAGACATTAGGAGATTTTGTAGGTAACTGGATTTCATTGCTATGAATTAGATAGGGGAAAAAATTCATATTGTATTAAGGTTCTCCCTTATAATTTTCTGTATCCTATTCCTTCAGTCCTGGGTCTAGAGGGACTGGAGAATGTTAATGATGGATTTTAAAGGCACACTGCGCCACCATCTTCAAGGCATTGCTAATAACAATCCCCAGCCAGACCAGGAATCTCCCATCTCCTGAACTGCCACTTCTTTGTCTGTTGAGAGATTTTCACTGGTCGTGAGTCCCCCACGCAGACCTGGTGGAAACTTCGGTTCCTGATGCCCATCCTTATCTAGCTGTTTGCATCATTAACCAAGCCCAAAAGTAACACTGGGGAAAACTGAACACTGAGACCAAGTATAGGAAGGAATGCGTGAGTGTTTCTTTGGCTGTTTGTTGTCATTTCTAACTCAGTCAAGCGTCCTGTTTTACTGGGATTTTGCAAAGCCCTATCTCCCTCATCCTTCTCTTACCTAATATCATTAGGAAACTGACTTCAGACCGTCTCTGAATGTTTTGAGGCAGTGATGTATAGAAGAGAGAAAAGTCTTTGCACATGGAAGACCTAAAAGCTTTTGAATGTTGACTTCATCCTTCCCCCAAACTGCTAAGCAATTGAACAAGTCGCTTCACTCCCTGGGCCTCAGTTTTTCTCATTATTTATATTCATGTTGTTGTATTCGGTTATTCATTTGTATCACATGCTATAGAGTTCCAGATTCTGTGAACCTCTGATTCTAGCTCTTCTTCTAAAACCATCACCTTCATTAATTTGTTTGGATTTATATGAGCTGATTTTAACACATATGAGCAAATGTCTTAGTGCTGACAATTGTCTCCTTTCAGGACTATGAACCTAATATCTTCTCTAAGCCAAGGATATTGGTATTTTATTGCCTCAAGCACAGGTTTCTCAGATGCTCCTCTAAGACACAGCGTGACCACACATGCCTCAAACCAGCCGTTATTATGGCCTAAGAAAGAGAATTGAGCCATGCAAGCTGGTGGTAGCCAAGTGGAAGAAAAGCTAGAACTTTTGCACACCTCTTGTAAAGTGCCTGCTTGCATGCCAGTATCTGGAGTTACTCTTTTCACTGGGCTCCTGGTCTCAGGCAGTATTTTTAATTCCCAGAGTTCAATCCAGCTGAGTTTGAAATCTGTTGCAACAAGTCACCAGAGGGACTATCTATCTCTCTCTCTCAGAGGAGAAGCCAAGCACAGCGGTTCAATTAAACTAGCACTAAGGCCTGAACTCCAAAGGCTGAAGGGCCTGAGGGAAAAGCATCAAGGGGAGAGTTATATGCTCCTGTTCACCCCTCTTGGCTAGAAAATCATGGTGTTGTGACCAGAAAATTGAAATGGAATGAGATCCAAGATGGCAGACACAGCCTTCTTTTCTATTAACCTTCGGGCTGGAGTGCTCTGCAGAAGACAGGGTGATCAAGATGAATTACCTCTTGGATTTCAGTGCATTGTTTCACTAGTTTAAGAAGGCTATCTGAGAAATTTGTGATTCCCACCGAAAAATACTTAAGATTATAAAAGGCATTAAAAAGGAGGTTTTTAGAGCAGCAAAGCAAACCAGGTATCTGGAAGAAAAAAAAACAACAACAACAACAACAACAAAAAAAAAACCCTACTTCTAGGATTTCAAAATAAATGAGAGATGAAATGGTAAAACTGCTATGATAATTATTGGCTCTCAAATTAAGGGTAATAATTACCTTAGCAAATTGCTATGTAACTGTTCAGTGAACAAGTTCATAATCTAATCCTACATTGTTCTTTTTTTTTTTTTCCTTTAAGCCAGTTTTTCTCTACTTTTATGTCTTAAGGCTAAAGCTTCTTGCTTTAGAATAATTCATGCTTTAATCCCTGCTAACCTAAGCCCTTGTTGTGCATAATGAGAGTAAAATGGTTGAAGGAAAGTATTTAATGGAAGCCAATCCTGTGTCCTGTTCAAAAGAATTCTGAACATCTGATCCAGACAGGTCTGTCTTCACACTGTTGTGGGGCATCTGCTTTTTGGGAATTAATGAATGAATTGTGATCTGGGAGTCACACTGTAGACCTGTATGAGCCCAGAGCAGGTAGCTGACACTGAGCATATCTGTTTTCCCTCACTTTGTGTAAAAGACTGAGTGGCTTCTTTCTCAGTTTAAGCTACAACCTCCAGTTAGTGGATTTTTTTTCCTAATGTCAAAGTGGAGTTACTGACTTTATTCTCCCCGGTACCTTTTCTGACTCCCTATGTTTTTGTAGGAATCATTCCTTTGGCTTTGATAGATGGCACAGTTTTCCCAAAAGGCATCATAACTTGCTTTTAAGATTGTTACTGCATTTTATTTTCAATTGTTATCATTGCTGTTGGAACATGCTTCTTTGGCTTACTCGTTTAATCATTTGATTATTCAATAGGATTCACCAAGCTTAAACTGGGCTTCCAGTTCTGTGCTCAAGAAGACATTAAAATAAGTCTGTAGTGTATTATAGCTCAGAATGAACAAAAAGACACATGGCTCAAATCGAGGATTGCTAAGTGAAAAAGCAAAATCTCAAATGTGGGAGTAATTTCTATAGGCTGAGTTAGTGAGGAAAATCTTCCCCCGTGGCTCAGACCACAAAGAATCTGCGTGCAACGCATGAGACCTGGGTTCAGTCCCTTGGTTGGGAAGATCCCCTGGAGGACAGCATGGCAACCCACTCCAGTACTCTTGCCTGGAGAATCCCCATGGACAGAGTAGCCTGACAGGCTCCAGTCAATGGGGTCACAAAGAGTTGGACACTAAGCATAGTGCGGAAAAACATGAGACTGAAGTGTGATTTGAGTTTCTCAATAATGATTTGTCATGGCACAATGGATGAGTAAATGGGAAGAGTATGCAAAGATCTGCCTTACATTAAAAACACAAGAACTGGGACAATTTTTATAAGAAACATACTTTGGTGTTATTGATGTAATATGAATGAGAA
Source organism: Neotragus moschatus (assembly GCA_006410615.1). Lineage (NCBI taxonomy): Eukaryota > Metazoa > Chordata > Mammalia > Artiodactyla > Bovidae > Neotragus > Neotragus moschatus. Next base: position 1,666,971 of record SJYA01001690.1, on the reverse strand, counting down.
TAAATTTAAGGTGGGAAGAGGACTGTGTGGATGGTTGGAAGTACAAATACTTAAAAATGCATCTAGTATAATGCTTGATACACTCTGTAAATAGTTATTAAAATGAGTGTATCAGGTAGTACTTTTGACTAGCTAAATGCATGGACCTTGGAATCAGAAAGGTTATACTTTGAAGATATTCTCTGCTGCAACTTGAGCAGATTGCCCAACCTATAAGGTTCAACTTTCTCATGAATAAAATGGGTGAAGTTATTGGAGTGATAATAAGTAAGGGTTTTGTGAGGTAGAAATGAATAAGTGTATATAAAATTCTTGGGATGTTGCTTAGACATTGTAAGCACCAAATATGTTGTTATTGTTACACAGATGCAAAGATTTGTAAGTGTATATATGTTGGAAAATAGATAAGGTTGGAGAGAGAAGTATATAAACAGACTATTATGGAAATGAGTGTGATGCAAATGAGTGCTTTCATGCGTTGGAGAAGGAAATGGCAACCACTCCAGTGTTCTTGCCTGGAGAATCCCAGGGATGGCGGAGCCTGGTGGGCTGCTGTCGATGGGGTCTCACGGAGTCGGACACGTCTGAAGTGACTTAGCAGCAGCAGCAGAGAGGGGGGTAATTAAGTACAACGTGGTAGTAGCTCCAGTTTGTAGATGAGGGGATAAAAAGCTGATACCTCTTCACACTGAAATGTTGAGGAACTTCCTGGTGATCCAGTGGTTAAGACTTTTCCTTCCAGTGCAAGGGGTGTGAGGTTTGATCCCTGGTGGAGGAGCTAAGATCCCATATGCCTTGTGGCCAAAATGCTGAAACATAGAACAGAAACAATATTGTAACAGTTTCAAAAATGATTTTAAAAATGGTCCACATCAACAAAATCTTGGAAAAAAAAGAAATGCTTAGAAGTCCTTCATTTAGCAGATAACATTGGCTTGGGATAAGGAGTCTTTGATATTAAACTACAGTCACAGCACCAGACTTGGGTTTCCCAAAGTCCTGACTACCTCTTTTGCCAACAATTAATATCTTAGAGCCAACTTTACTGAACTTACCCCAGTAGCTGTTCACAGGTGATGGGGTCCCAAATAAGGGCATCATTTGTCTCAAAGTCGTTTCAATTTCTCAAATGTGTCATAAAGAATAAGAGTCACTCTGACAAATGTCATTTTACCCATATTTTCCAGATTACCTTAGACTTGTAGGTCCTTTAAACAGCTGTAAACTTCTTGTACTGTAATTCTATACAAGTTTCTTATCTTTTTGACACAAGAGAACCTTCAACTGAAAATTAATTTAGGGAAATTGAAAGTCTTTTTTCTGTGTTCACCTGTTTGTAAATGATAAGGGCTATAAACAACAGTTTTAATCATTCGGTCCTTTGCCCAGGAGCAACAGTTTATGATCCCAGCCACCATCTCATGCCCACATGAGCTGATCCTCAATTTCAAGCCAACACTCACTTTCTGTGATGAAATGCAAGGGCTCATCCCAATTTAATACATGGCTTCCTTCATACGGAGCATGCGAACTAGAATATCTGCTGGAGACCTGGGCTGTGAGGGTTCCTCTCCCCACCAGACTGCAAGGAAGAAGAAAATTAAATAGTGAAAGAAGTTTCAATCATTTTTTTTGTTGTTGTTAAAATGTTTTAAGTGTTGTAATTTTTCTTCTTTTTGGACTCTCACTTCATGGACTAGCTATTTCTACAGGGATATAAGACAAGGAGGACAGTGGGCAAAAGAACCAAGAAAAATAGTACCAAAAGGATTCATTAAAGTCTAAAACAAATCAAACTTGAATGATGAAAGTAAAGTATAAGTTAGGATGGACACCATTTTGGCAGTAACAATTACTGCTTTAAGGGACATAAAGTACATTGGTTTATAAAAATCAGGACTCAAATTAGTCAGTGTTTTACTGATGCACACATCCCAGTGCCCACACATCAAATTTTCACTGGAGGCTGGAGAACTCTAGGGGCAGTGGCTGGATTTTAACTCATTTTATCCATCTCTTATCTCCTCTGACTAGGTACTCTTAAAGCAGGTGGTAGTTCTGGTGCCCTGTGCAGGCTGGCTCAGCCTTTTCTGCAGCTTTCCCGGTCCTCAATTGTGACAGACCTGACTGGTCTCTCTATGGCCCTTTTCCATTGAATCATATACCACTTAATTTTAAGCTTAGGGAAGGAATGACATGTTGAAATGAGTTTATTTTTAAAGTAATGGCATAAACCAGATTCACATAGAATATCCTAGACAAATCCACAAGCACTCTCTGAGCTCAAAAGTAGTTTCTGGACTTACAAGAGATAAATTTACTCCACTGATATAAAGGAGCATTCCCCAGTTTCCCTGCTGAAATTCTCTAAATCAGAATGTCTGTCGTTGGGGGGAAAATATCATTTCACTAGAGTTATGCTTCTTCCAATTTTAAAAATCTGAAAAAAAAATGTAATTTATATTATCAAAAAAAGGATAAAAGTTACCTCAATAGATACAAAAATAAGCATTTGAAAAAGTTCACCATCCTCATTCATGATAAAAAATTTTTAGCATGACAGAAATAGACCTTATATAAAGGCATCTACCAAAAACCGACAGTTAATATACGGGCTTCCCTGGTGGCTTAGTGGTAAAGAATCCACCTGCAATGCAGGAGACATGGGTTTGATCCGTGGCTCAAGAAGATTCCCTAGAGAAGGAAATGGCAACCCTCTCCAGTATTCTTGCCTGGGAAATCCCATGTACAGGGGAACCTGGTAAGCTATGGTCCATGGAGTCACAAAAGTGTTGGACACACTTAGTGACTAAACAACAGCAGCAAACACAATATCTAATATGAAAGAGTGAATGCTTTTCCCATAATACTGGGATCAGGGCAAGAATTTCCTTTTCCACTAATCCTTTCAACACTGTACTGGAAGACCTAACCAGTGCAATAAAGAAAGAAAAATAAAAAGCATACATATAAAAATGAAGAAATAAATCTGTTCATAGAAGATATAATTGTCTTCATAGAAAGTTTCAAAAAATTTATGAAAGACCCTCTAGAATGAATACATGCATTTTCCAAGGTTGCAGCATACAAATAACATATAAAAATTAATTGTATTTTATATTCTAACAATGAACAATTGGAACTTAAAATATTTAAAAATACCATTTATAGTAACATCAAAATAAATAAATATATCTAATTAAATATGTGCAAGATTTGCACGCTGAAAACCATACATCATGATGAAAGGGATCAAAGAGATTAAAAGCTACCCTAGGTGTGTAGCTTTGGGTAAAGTCACTGACTCTTCTTTGACCTCAAAAACCGAAACTATTGAACACAGTCCCCTGCAGTTCTGCGCCTAGGCACTGCTTTTGTGCAACTTCTATAAGAGCTGACAATGATACTTAGGGTTAATTGTTGCTTACTAGAGAACAGGCACCATGCTCAGCTGTTAACATGCAATATCTAATTCCATGATCACAATAACTCAGTGAGGTTGATAGTATTATTAGCCTCGAATTACAAATTAAGAAACTGAGGCTAAAAGAGACTATATAATATGCCAAAACCCACAGTGTCTCAGAGCCAGGAATTGCTTCCATATGTTTCTGGCTTTATGGGCCAAATTCTTATTGCACCCCATTTGCGTGGTGAGTCAGGCTGGCAGGAGATGCAGTAGGGCCCTTGTAAAGCAGGAACAGATGGAAGTGTGCCTTCTGCCACCTCAGGGATCACTGGGCTTATGACCAATTAGCATTCCTCCTGTTTGACTCTGGTTTGGGAATCACCATCAGCTTCTTCCTCATTATGTTTTTTTTGTTGTTGTTTTGTTTTCAATGTGGACCATTTTTAAAGTCTTTATTGAATTTTTTACAGTATTGCTTTCTTCTTCTTTTTTTATTTTTATTTTTTTAGCAATTGTTGTTTTTTCCATGATGAGACATGTGGGATTTTAGCTTCTCAACTAGGGATTGCACCCACACCTGCTACATTGGAAGGTGGAGTCTTAACCACAGGACCACCAGGGAAGTCCCATCATCAGCTTCTATATGTTGCTGTTTTGAGGGCATATACCAGAAGGCCTTGCTCTTAGGAGGAGTGGTTATGGCTTTTATATGTGCCCCCTTTGTGCAATCTTCATGTCAGTTACCATGTTCTCCAAATTGGCCTTCCTTGTAGGCCTTTAGGATTGAAAGGAGCTTGAGAGCAACTCTCATTTCAGCAGCTAATTGCAGGACTGGAATGGAGGCATTGAGCCTGCCACTGGGATGGGAATTGCCTGGATGGCCAGCCACGCTTACTTGCTATCAACTCCAAGACTGCACAAACTCCCATGGAGCAGTATGAGCCTGCTCTGCAGTAAATGTAGCCCAGCTAAAGCTTCTAACCCCCGTATTTATTGTCAGTGCTTGGTGTTTGCTGCCGACTTCCCAGTCTTGAAATGCAAAGTGCATTATATCTAGAAACTGACAAGTGAAGATTTTTATCCATTTGCTGTGTCTGGTGTGATAGCACAAGCAGTGCATTTTATACTTAAAACACAAGCTGGTTTTATATAAAAATGCATGCAAGTCAAAAGCTTGGGCCTAGGGAAGCTAGTTGATGAATGCATCCTGGTAGGCAATTAAGAAAGGGACAAGATAATGCAGGGAAATTATATTTCTCTCGTTTTGCACAAGATTCAGTGCCGTTCCTGTCTAATATATCAGCCACTTCTATCCTCATGCCACATTGGAATTTTCTTTCTTGAAATTTATGGGTGCACATTGGCTGTGTATCATTGCTCTTATTTAATTTCATGGCAAACACCAGCACATCCACACTCTCCTCTAAGCTGCACCTTGCTGCAAACAACAAATCGAAGAAACATGGACCTTCTTTTGAAGGATGAGGCAGGGAATAAACATTGTTCCTAGACAAGTGGGGGTGGGGGATAGGCTTCTCCAGATCCATCTCTCTGGAGCACACATAGAGGACATGAAGCCCACCAGGGCTCCCTGAGCTAATAAGGACTCCACTGCAACTCTGACCACTGGGTGGGTGCTCTAAAGATGAGTCTCTCGTTATCATAATACGCACCAGATACCCTGGAGATAGATGTGGCCTGGAAATTCAGCTACCTTTGAACTACAGTGTACATTTGCATGCTAAGTCACTTCTGTCACTTCTGACTCTTCCACGACCCCATAGACTGTAGCCCACCAGGCCCCTCTGTCCATGGGATTCTTCAGACAAGAATACTGGAATGGGTTGCCATGCTCTTCTCCAGGGGATCTTCCCGACCCAGGGGTCAAACCTGGGTCTCTTATGCCTCCTGCATTGACATGCGGTCTTTAACACTAGCACCACTGTACACTTGCCTCTTTGCAAATTCATTCTAAATCCCCTATTCTATGGGTTCTCAGGAGACCCAGATTTTACAGTCGGTCCCAATGCTTTTGTGGTCTCTGTGCAGTCAGTTTCCCAACTGTTTCCAGTCAGTCATATGTGAACTGAGAGGAAATTTCTCATAAATGGGAAGTGGGACCAGGAACAGGGGAACCGTGTCCCCTGGGGCACGGGGTGGGGGACGGGGAGGCAGGTACCACTGTTCTTGCACTTAGTGGTGATGTTCAACATATTCGAGAATGTCTATGGCATAGGGCCCGAGCACACAACAGACACTGGCCCTAGTGTTGGAGAGAGGCCCTGAGGGTGCCCCCAGGGAGGTCTGCAAGATCCTTGAGAAGGAACCTGGAATGGGGCTAGGGAGGTGGGAGCTCAGATACTGGTTACTGATAGAGCAGGAGAAAAGATTTCTCATGTTTTAGCCATCAGTTTCGGCCATGCCGCCTGAGTTTCAGCGCAGCTTGTACAGAAGGGAAGCCTCGGGGTCTGAATTTCAGAAGGCAAAGCTCAAAAGAGCAGCGGGACAGTTGTTGCTCTTACATCTGGTGCTGGGCAGGGAGAGCTTCGGCTGATTTATATGAAGTCAGCTTTTCTCTTCTCCCTGCCTCTGTTACTCCTGGGTGTTGTTAGGACCTGACTCTCCCTTTTCTCCATTGCAAGAAGCTATAGCCTTCCATGGGTCAGTCCTAGTGGAGGAAGCTAGGACCAGCATCAGCTCAGAGATCCTAAGTAATCTCAAGATATGAATAAATGAAATAAGCCTGTTCTTCAGCCCTCAGTGCGGGGTTTAGTGGCCTCCTGGACAGCCCATCCCTCTTCTCAGCCTTGCAGTCCTTGGTCTTATAAAGTCTTTATGACTTCATTCCCCGCAAGGCATTGCATCTCCTCTCTGAGTCTGGAATCTGTTCTCGGTCCAAATGCTCTACTATCTTGACCCTATGAAAAAGGCCCCTTCTTGCCTCACTCCAGCAATCCTTGGTCTTAACAGTGACAAAATGAGGTCATACATATACTGATGAACCCACATGGTTGAAGTCCTAGTTCCAGTCCTTTCTAGTTGGCTGTCCTCAGGCAAGTTACTTTTATTCTTCTTTTTATAATCCATACCACTTTAGTTCCAGAATGCAGCTGTGATTTGGGAAACAGTGTTTTGTTTTCAGCATGTGTCTAGGATTGTCACACATTAGTAACTATTCCCTAGAAATCAACCACTCCAATCTAGTTATGGTAGAAAAAAATAAATTTATGAACCTTGTTCCCTTGAATGTTCATCTATCTGTTGAGATGTTTATCTTCTAAGATTCAGCCCTAGCATCTTCTCCTTTGGGAATCTCCTTGCCAGCAACTCACCCTCCCCATTTCCACCACACAGGACATGCCTTCTAGAAACCTTGAACTTTACCCTGTCTCCATGCTCTTTTTCCTTTTTTTTAAGATGTTTTTGATGTGGACCATTTTCAAAATATCTTTATTGAATTTGTTACAATATTGCTTCTGTTTCATGTTTTGATCTTTCTTCTACAAAGCAGGTAGGATCTTAGCTCCCAGGCCAGGGATTGAACCTAAACCCCCTGCATTAGAAGGTGAAATCTTAACCACTGGACTACCAGTGAAGTCCCGCCTCTATACTCTTAATCTGGACAATTTCCTCGGCAGGTATTGAAGTCCTTTTAAATCAAGGACTGTATATTTTCTAATCTGTTTTTCAAATACCCCACATCATGGCTGGTGTGCGATATATGAGAATGAATGAGTAAAATCAAACACATAATAAATATTTTTTAAAAATCTCTATGTGATCTTTATAGGAATTTTTTTCAATAGAACATAAATTAGCTTCACATGATGAAAGAACTGAGACGCAGGTAGGTGAAATGATTTGCTTAGCTAGAGTAAAAGGGAAAATCATGAGTGAGACTGTGGGTTAGACCCAAGTCTCAATATCTCCCATCACCAGTCCTGTATTCTCCCAGTTCTATTTTGTTGCTAGATAAGTTGCCTGAAATTTGTGTTTTGTGCTGCAAAAATACTTCACTGATCTGCATGCAGTATTGTCTTGAGCCAGCTATAGGTCCTTGATGTCATGAAGTGGTAATTATTGCAACACAGGAAAAAAAAAGAAGAGCTCTGTGTTTTTGGAGGCTCGCTCCCTGTTATTAATTCAGGTGTTGAAGGTTGTGACACTTGTCATCTGAAAGATAATTTTCCTCAGATTTAATAATCGCAGTTAAGTCTCAGATTTGATTTTAATTTCAGACCTTGATGTCATGAAGTATTAATTATCTCCATTACCTACTGGTAATATTCCTGCAAACATGCACAAGTTTGATTGGCAGGAATTTTTATTAATTTACCAGAATGAACTCAATTAGAAGAGCTCAGTTATTGGCACAATTCCACTTACCTGCCTGCTATTTCAAATGGAGCAAAATCCTAGCCAACTCAGAATTCCACGCATAGAGGGTCAAATTGTGTAAGTAATGTAGCTGACTCTAGCAGAGATTGATTGACACATATTTCATTGTCTGATCTACCCGGGTTTGCTTTAAAATAAGTGAGAGAGAAACCTTTGGGACTAATTAAGATTCTTATAGTCAAGTAATGAGAGAGATTTTCCATGTCTACTTGGCTTTCGCCACTTCTCCATCACCATGCCTAGGGTTTTACTTGGGGCTAACACAGTCACACCTCATTTAAGGAACTACGTTTGTTTCCACAGTGCTTTAATCACATAGAGTGAAAAGATTCTGATGAATGCTAATATTTTATGTTAAGTGAATAACTTTCTCTTAGCTACCCACCATACAGCCAAGCAGTAAGGAGAAACTGCCTCAGTAAAATGACGTGTCATCATTTGACAGAGTAGGAACCTTGGGATTTGAGGAAGCCAATCCTGCTTATCCCCTGTCCTGTGTCACATACAAGAGTGTAGCATAGTTTGACTTGGATAAATTCCTTCCAGTGAAATGAATGTTTATGAAATGAAGGGAACGTGATTTAGCTTAAGCTTGATTCTCCAATGCAAGAATACAGTAGGAATCATTTCTTGACCCTCCAGTTGAAGCATATCTTTGCCAAATGACTTTGTAAGAACTGCATTCTGGTTCCACATCAGCAGAGAAAAACCCTCTGTTTAGTCTTGGGGAATAGCAGGGCAGAATAATAAAACAAAGAAAATTCCAACAACGGCTTTTACTTACATAGCCATCCCCTAAGGGGTGTAGCTGCATGGTATGCTTCCACATAACCGAGCCATACAACCATAGATAGTGTTCAGAAAGAAAAACAAAAATAATAGTAATTCGGTCCTGCTCAATCAACTCAGGGCAGACTGGAGTTTGGGGAATAAAGTCCAGCCACAGTAAAAATGCTGTCATAGAGAATCCCAAATCAATTTTAAAAGAGAAAGGATGAATGTTTGTGATTTGGAACTAAGGCAAACAGCATATTTTTACTTGAAATATTTGCCTTCAGAATTATTTTAGCCTCTTCCATGATGAAAGGATCCAAACTCATTTTGTCCAGAGGAAACTCTGTAGGCCTTTCTGAAAAATAGTACATGTCCCTACCAGATGTTTTCAAGATCATTCAAGATATCTTAAAGGGATTTGCTGGAAACAAAGAGTCTCCGGCCCCTGAACACAGTGTTGCTCTCCTCTGTTTCTTCCTGGTGTCTGTCTGCTCCCTCTCCTGGCCAGACAGCTGCTCAGGCCTATCAGATACTGGTCAAGAGTTCCGTTGGACTCAGTGGTCAGCCCAGCAAAAGAACATGTTCAGGGCTGAGTATATGCGGATATATGCTTCCCTGAGGTTTTACAACAGTCAATCATTACTCAAGTAGTCAACTTTGGTTTTACAATTTGAATCTGTCTTTACGCTGTGAATCTGCCTTTGCCCTCTGTCTTGTATGGGCAGTATCCCATCTTTAGCCTGTGCTTGATCCTCTGGAACAGTGCTGTCAGATAGAAATAGAATGTGAGTCATGCATGTCATTTTAAACGTTCTAGGAGCCATATTTAAAGATGAAACAATCGAAGTTAATTTTAATAGTGTGCTACACTTATAATAGGCTTCCCTGGTGGCTCAGTTGGTAAAGAATCTGTCTGCAATGCAGGAGATCCGGCTTTGATCCCTGAGTCAGGAAGATCCGTGGAGAAGAATATGGCAACCCACTCCAGTATTCTTGCCTGGGAAATCACACTGACAGAGGAGCCTGGTGGGCTACAGTCCACGGAGTCACAAGGGTTGGACACACCTTAGCAACTAAACCACCACAACCACAACTGAACTTAAAATATCTAAAGATGTTGTAATTTCATGATATAATCCTATGCAAATTAATATTGTATATTTTCAGTTCAGTTCAGTTGCTCAGTTGTGTCTGACTCTTTGCAACCCCATGAACCGCAGCATGCCAGGCCTCCCTACCCGTCACCAACTCCCAAGGTCCACCCAAACCCATGTCCCTTGTATGTTTTACTACTCTTAAAAGTCTTAGAAACTCTCTATGTATTTTTACACTCATGGCATATCTCAGTTCATACCAGCCACATTTTCACACCCTCAGTAGCCACATGTAGATGTGATTAGTGGCTACGTTATTGAACAGCAAATCTTTACAACAATGGCTGTCAAACTTGGTGCCTGAACTAGCAACATCAGAATCACTTGGGAATGCTTTGTAAATACATGTTAGTGGCCCTCAACCCACTGAATGAGAAACTTCGGAGGTGGGGCCCAGCAATCTGTGTTTTTATAAAACTACCATGGACTTGTGATTACCTGTGAAAATTTGAAAACCACTCTTCTAAAGATTGAAGAAAAACCATTGTGTGTAGAGTGCTTAAGAAAGCTTTATGGAGACAATTTCCATATTGTACTGCCTCACTGTATATATATTCCACTAAAACACGTAAATAATGGAGGCTCTTCATGATTTACAGAGAAACAAATGGAATGAATAATAGCATTTTTTCATGTTAATCCTCTTCCACCCATAATTTTTAAAATATCGGTGCTACAGCATGGGTCTCTGTTTTGAATGAGAATTAAGTCCAACTCAAGAGCAAAGAGGGCTTCCCAATAGTGGTAAAGAACCCACTTGCCAATGCAGGAGACATAAGAGACACTGGTTTGATTCCCTAGGTCAGGAAAATCCCCTGGAGGAGGGCATGACAATCCACGCCAGTATTCTTGCCTGAGGAATCCCATGGACAGAGGAGCCTGGAAGACTACAGTCCTAGGGGTTGCAAAAGAGTCAGACACGACTGAAGCGACTTAGCATGCATGCAAGGGCAAAGAACATCTTGGGCATTTGTGAAGTGAGTGAAATTGGACAGGGTCACACACGGAAGGATGGGCATGCCAGGTCAAAGCTTTTAGAATCTGTGCAAAGAATGTGGTACTATTTCCATTCTAGTCAATAGTTTCTTGCTCTCTACCTGACACTAGCTTCCCCAAAGGGGCAGACTGTCTCCTGATAAATGCAAACAGTTTTGTTTACTTTGGGATAATTGCTTATTTTGAATACTATATACTGTGCATAAGTAATGAGTGGAGTACAGTCAGCAAACATTCCTTTCTTCAGTTGCCTCCCTTTTACGCACGAGGGAAGTGATTCCAGGGTGGACAAGCCCATCGGCCCCACAAAAGTCCCTTTAGTCTCTGTACCAGCACATTAGCATGGCGGCCACAGTCTCTGCTGGGCTTGGGAATGGCCGGCTTCAACCTGCTGCCTTATTTACTAAATGGAATCAGCAGATAATTTCACGGTGGTATAAACAGCATGAAAATCCAGCTCAGGATTCATAAATCCTGCCTTACACTTGGCCAGTTTGGACACAGCCTGCCCCCTCAGCCCTGTCCAATTGGAAGCTACAGAATCACCCCAGGAGGGAGATGGAGTTTGGGGAAGAGAAAGCCATACCTCATCCCCTCACCAGCCCAGGGAAGGATGCTGAGGGCTTTTGGACAAGATGAGTGGGAAGAGAGGTATTAATCACAATCCATGGTCACTAAGTGAAGGAATTGCAAGTCAGAGGGTGAAAGGCTGCTCCAGTCTGAGAAAACAAGGATCACTGGGTTCTTACTCGATAAGCCTTCACTGGCCAGGTGCTGCGGACTGAGACCAGGCAACATTCGTCCCCTGCTCCACAGCTATTTTTATTTGGGTATTCTTGATGAAAATTCTCATAGTTCAGTGCAAGTCCAGAGGTTTAGCTGAAAGTGCTAAATTTGGGAAGGAGAGAGGAGTGAGGAATAAGGGCACTGGGCAGAAGGAGACACCCGTGAGAAGGGAGAAATCTCACAAAGACTGATCTCCTAAAGTGTTTGGGGGGCTCCCTTCACTCTGTTTTGGGTCTTCGACTCTCCTCAGTTTTCAGTATACAGGATGTTTCGTGTGTGCCTAAAAATTATAATTCCATGAAAAGCCTCCTAGACCATGTGAAATACACCCAGAGAGACACACAGACACACGCCCCTAGAAAAGACATGAAGCTATGTCTTTTTTTTTTTTTTTCGCTAATTGATTTATTTTTGACTGCACTGGGTCTTCGTTACTGTGCGTGGGCTTTCTCTAATTGTGGTGAGCGGTGGCTGCTCTCTAGCTGTGGTGAGTGGGCTTCTCCTGTTGCTAAACGCAGGCTCTAGGGCACACAGGCTTCAGTAGCTGGAGCACTCAGGCTCAGAGGTTGTGCTCTCAGGCTAAGCTGCCCTGCGGCATGTGGAATCCTCCCAGACCAGGGGTCAGACACGTGTCCCATGCATTGGCAGGTGGATTCTTAACCACTGGACCACCAAGGAAGTCTGAAGTTATATATCTTGAATCTATATTAACCTGTTAGGCAAAGTTTCCCAGTTATTTTCCTGAAAATGAAATTGTTTTTTAGCCAACATGAGTCACTTTTGCTGGAGAAGATGGGTGACTTGAATGGATGACTTCTTGAATGATTATGGAGCAAGTGGCCACAAGAGGACCATCCTCAACCACAATGTCTGGGGCTCTGTTCTGTGTGTTTACTGCATCCTCACATGCTCTGTCGTCTGTTGCCTGTGTGCTGGGAGAAAGAATCCTCTGGCATGTTTTCTTATAAGGATGCTAAACCTATAGAATCAGGCCATCCTTATGCCCCCTTTAACCTTAATTACTTCTTTTTATCAATTACAAATTTTTAGAGCTGTATAAAAATTTTAAGATAAGAATTGCACACATTTAAGGAGTATAACATGATATTATTATGTAAAGTATAGTGACTGGCATTAATAATACTGTATTATGTACTAGAAATTTATTAAGAGAGTAGATTCCAAGTGCTCATACCACAAAGATCCCATCTCCAATATACAGTCACACTCTGGGTTACGTCTTCACCATATGCATTGGAGTTGGGCACACAGTCTGGAATAAGGTCTATCCAAGTGTTGAGCTGCAGGTAGATTTGAAGGGAGCATTATTCCATAGAATGATGATAATACACATTTATCTGGTGCCACAAATCCGAGTGATGAATATAACGACGTGAAATCTGCTGACTATGGCAAGTGATTTCCGGTGGGAAATGCCTCCATCTGACCACAGAGAAAAGGCTGCTTCAGACTGGATTTCAGAGTTTCTCTCCACTCTGTCTTGGGATCATGTCTTATTGATCATGTAAACCTTTCTAGGAGAAGCATCATTAAGTTCTAGCAAGTCTGCAAAACTCTAATCATCAGGGAATGTATTAAAGGCAACAGATGAAGCTTAAAAGAGAGCATTATCATTCTTAAAGATTCTTGATAAATTACAAAATTCGATTCTCAGGGATTCAAGGGAGGATTGTCATATGCCTAATGGGTACTGAGCACTCATCTTTGTGGTAAGAAAACCTTCAGCTTGCCTCCAACGGACAGAGCAAATCATGTATGTCCAAATGGGGTTGTGCAGCTCACAGGCAGTACATTTGTCTGCTTTCATCTGCCTGGATTAGAACGAATGATGTGACTCATTTCCCAGCAGTGGGAAACAGTGAGAGTGTCAATAGAAGACTGGAGTTACTGCCCAGATCTGAGTACAATAGACAAGGAAGAGATGTGGCTAGTGATAAGAAATGATGAATTCTAGAATTAAAAAAAAAGTATTTATTTGGAAAATGCTCACTTTCTGCAGAAAGGTTAGTTTAAACATCTGAGTTAATGTACTGTAAACTGTTAAACTATTTCCTAAACAAAGGGAGTGCATGAATGGCATGTTGATTGTTTTCGGTCGGTACATTGTGTGTTTTGGGTTACCGCTTGTTTGTAACTGAAAGCAAACAGTAGTGGTGTGATGGATTTGCCTATGTGTGAAATGGATCTTCAACAAGGGAATCACAAAACATTTACACTTCTAGACATGCGCACTCCCAATGCAGCATAGTCTGCCTTTCCAATTTCATCCAACTGTGATGGAAGGAAGAAAAAATTCCATAACATCAATGTGCACTTAATTGTCAGAGAGAAATAAAATTACAAAGTTTAGTAATACCATAAAAATCTGTGCTGTTATGCAAGAACCTAAAATTACATGCTCTCTAAAGGAAAATCATTATACTACAGGGACTCACAAAAGCTTTCCAAACAGAGCTGCATAATCTCACAGTTAAGAGCAGTTACTTCTGGTTGAAAGAGACTAAAAACAAAAAAAACAATCACTGTCAGGTTGTAAGGGTGGATAAATTCAAGGTGACTTTGGGTCATTCTGTGGTTTCGAGCGTGCAGAGTTAGGGGTGCAAAGGTAAGGATAATTCATTTTACAAGTATAAATTTAAACTATGTCTTATTTGATTTGAACTCCAATTAGCACATTCTTTTACTTTCTAGTAGATGGTTCAATCTTCTGTTTAAAAAAGCAATCGGATTCTCTTAAAGGTAGCTATAATTTAGGGGAAAAAAAAAAGAGAAACAATACAGATAATTAGTGCCTGTAATTTGGGTGATTTTCCTAAAGGTGGGTAGCTTGAGTCTTCTCAGTGAAGGAGGGCAGGTGGAAGAAAGGGCACTGGGTTTTGTAAATGGATACTTCGCTTTAGAATCTGGGCCTTGTTTTGTTTTATATATGGACTTCCCTGGTGGCTCAGACAGTAAAGCGTCTGTCTACAATGTGGGAGACCTGGGTTCCATCCCTGGGTTGGGAAGATCCACTGGAGAAGGAAATGGCAATCCCCTCCAGTACTATTGCCTGGAAAATCCCATGGACAGAGGAGCCTGGTAGGCTACAGTCCATGGGGTCACAAAGAGTCAGACACAACTGAGTGACTTCACTTTCACTTTGTTCAATATAGGGTGATTAAAGCAAGAAGATGTACGATGACTTATTGTGGGCCTCTGGGTAGAGGGAAAAATAAACGGGGTTTCAAGTTACTGGTTTGAGTTTTTCTTCTCTCTGCCTGTTGGAGGTGGGTCTTCAGTGTTGGAATGCTAGGACTTGACCTACTAGAAGCAGCACAGTGAGCCGAGCTGTGCAACTTACAAAGGTACCAGCACCATTCCTGTGAGGCAGCCTGGGATCCCTGGGTCATAATCTGAGTTTCTTTGAGAACATGTCCCCCTTGAGTCAAAATCCTTTAATCAGTGCAAAAATACTGCCCCCTGGCCCCAGCCCGATGCACTGCCACGTCTCTTTTTCTCCTTGAGTCTTCCTACTAGGCAGTGTGGTTAAGTGGAAAGTAAATGACTTGTGACTCAGGCTACCCTGATTTCCAGACTCCACTTGCTAGCTATGTGATAGTAGGTGCAGTTTTAAACATATGTGAACCTCAGTTTTCTTCTCTGTAAATTGAGGGTAATAATACCTACATCATAATTTTCTTGGAATTAAGAAAATGGCATGTTTGTTTCTTTCATCTTGGCAGCAGATTTCGGACTAAGGGCAATGAAAAAATTAACAGAAAAATGAGACTCAGTTCTAGCAAAAGTGAGTAGAAAGAAGAGAATGCTAAATAGAAACACATGATGTTCAAGTCCAGGTTAATGCAGAAATACAAGCAGAATTGCCAGTTATATAAATATATCTCGTGTGATTTGGGGGATATACTTAGACTTTTAAAGGTTCCTTATCTGAAATTCAGATTTAACTGGAGGTTTTGAATTTTATCTGGCAACAATAATCACAAAGTGTCGTGAATATGTGGCAAAAAGGATGTGCGTCTATGTGAAAGTCACCAGGCAAGGCTAATGCACATGGGGAAACTGCTGACTGATTATAACAGAGTTGGAAAGGTACTACATGAAGAGGTACTTGCTGAGGTTTTGTAAGGATTAGGTTTAACTAATCATTATGATGTGTTAGCACTTAGCCAATCAGATAATAAGAACTGCTACCAGACCATGGGAAATAGATGGAGAAACAGTGGAAACAGTGTCAGACTTTATTTTTTGGGGCTCCAAAATCACTGCAGATGGTGACTGCAGCCATGAAATTAAAAGACGCTTACTCCTTGGAAGGAGAGTTAAGACCGACCTAGATAGCATATTCAAAAGCAGAGACATTACTTTGCCGACTAAGGTCTGTCTAGTCAAGGCTGTGGTTTTTCCAGTAGTCATGTATGGATGCGAGAGTTGGACTGTGAAGAAGGCTGAGCACTGAAGAATTGATGCTTTTGAACTGTGGTGTTGGAGAAGACTCTTGAGAGTCCCTTGGACTACTAGGAGATCCAACCAGTCCATTCTGAAGGAGATCAGCCCTGGGATTTCTTTGGAAGGAATGATGGTAAAACTGAAAGTCCAGTACTTTGGCCACCTCATGCAAAGAGTTGACTCATTGGAAAAGACTTTGATGCTGGGAGGGATTAGGGGCAGGAGGAGAAGGGGACGACAGAGGATGAGATGGCTGGATGGCATCACTGACTTGATGAACGCGAGTTTGAGTGAACTCTGGGAGTTGGTGACGGACAGGGAGGCCTGGCATGCTGCTATTCATGGGGTCGCAAAGAGTTGGACACGACTGAGGGACTGAACTGAACTGAACTGATGATGTGTTAGCACTTAGCCAATCAAATAATAAGTAACTGCTACCAGATCATAGTTATATTGTGTTTAATCAGCAGTTAATTTCTTGTAAGAGATTATCATTGTTGATATGTTCTATTTAGTTACATGATGCATGTGGTTATCTTGAGCTGGGTATTTGCTGCTTAGGAAGACAGGAACCACCACCTTCAGGGTTTACTGTCGTCATAGGAAATGAAACAGGGGCAGAACAAGCCAGTCACCCCTAGGGCATTGCTGGACAGCCCTGGAGAGTGAAGACTCCCAGGAGGACATGTCCTGAGATACTGAAGATACTCTGAGCCCCTGGGGCAACCATGGGGTGAGCAAAGGGGGCATGCAGTAATCTCTCTCCTGCAGGGAGTGGCACTTGTATCTTTTCTCTCTTCTTGTCCTCTTTGTTTTTTTTTCTAGATTTAAAGTAAAGCATAGTCTGAATGCCAGCCCAGATCGCCAGGACAAACTCCTTTGGAGATTTGTACACTTACTTTCTGCTGGCATAGCTTCTGGCTGAGACCATGCCCTCATTAGAGACTGCTGCTAGTGCCAAGGGAGCCTGGGTCTCTTTGGGACATTGCTTTGCCACTTGAGGTCCAAAGTGTGCACATCTTTTCTGATGTGTCATAGTCATTAAAATTTTATTTCTTGGCCTTTCTTATGGATATAAAATAGTATCTCATTATTTTCATTTCCATTTCTCTGTTTGCTAGTGAGTTTGACAGCTTCTTACGATTATTAGTCATCTTGTCCTCTTCTTCTACAACCTATTCACTCACATTTCTATTGGTTTTTCTAACATTATAGACATTGTCTTAAAAGTTTTAAACGTGACATCTACTCTCTCCCTGCTATATTTCTCTAATTTGTGCCAGTGTTGTCCTGCAATGAACTGAAGTTCTTAATTATTGTATAACCACATCAATATCCCCACATTGCATATGCTTCTGATATCTTTTTAAATTGAAATGATATACAATGTCATGTTAGTTTCAAGTTCACAGCACAGTGATTCAGTTCCTTGTGTTATACAATAACTCCTTGTTTGTTATCTATTACATATATAGTATTGTGTGTTTGTTAATCTCAACCTCTTAATTTATGCCTACCCCTGCCTTTCCTCTTTGGTATCCATAAGTTTGTTTTCTGTGTCTGTGGGTCTATTTCTGTTTGTAAATAAGGTTGTCTTTTTTTTTTTTTTTTAAATTCCACATATATCAATATCATATTTGTCTCTGTCTAGCTTACTTCACTTAGTATGACACTCTAGGTCCATCCATATTGTTGAAAATGACATTGTTTCATTCTTGTTTATGGCTGAGTAACATTCCCTTGTTCTACAAAGCTATAGTAATCAAAACAGTATGATGCTGGCACAAGAAGAGGTATATAGATCAATGGAACAGACTAGAAAGCCCAGAAATAAACCCATACACCCATGATCAATTAATCTATGACAAAGGGAGCAAGAATATACAATGGAGAAAAGACAATCCTTTAATCAGTAGTATTGAGAAAACTGGACAGCTACATGTAAAAGAATGAAATTAGAACATTCTCTAACACCATATACAGTAATAAATTCAAAATTTATTAAAGACCTCTAGAGTACACCATGAGAAACACTGGGCTGGAAGAAGCACAAGCTGGAATCAAGATTGCTGGGAGAAATATCAATAACCTCAGATATGCAGATGACACCACCCTTATGGCAGAAAGTGAAGAGGAACTAAAAAGCCTCTTGAAGAAAGTAAAAGAGGAGAGTGAAAAAGTTGGCTTAAAGCTCAACATTCAGAAAACGAAGATCATGGCATCCGGTCCCACCACTTCATGGGAAATAGATGGGGAAAGAGTGGAAACAGTGTCAGACTCTATTTGAGGGGGGCTCCAAAATCACTGTAAATGATGATTGCAGCCATGAAATTAAAAGATGCTTATTCTTTGGAAGGAAAGTTATGACCATCCTAGATAGCATATTAAAAAGCTGAGACATTACCTTGCCAGCAAAGGCCCCTCTAGTCAAGGCTATGGTTTTTCCATAAGAATTGGACTGTGAAGAAAGCTGAGCACCGAAGAATTGATGCTTTTGAACTGTGAAGAAGATTCACAGTTTTGAACTGGAGAAGATTCTTGAGAGTCCCTTGGACTGCAAGGAGATCCAACCAGTCCATTCTGAAGGAGATCAGTCCTGTGTGTTCACTGGAAGGACTGATGCTGAAGCTGAAACTCCAATACTTTGGCCACCTCATGTGGAGAGTTGACTCACTGGAGAAACCCTGATGCTGGGAGAGATTGAGGGCAGGAGGAGAAGGGGACGACAGAGAAGATGAGATGGCTGGATGGCATCACCAACTCGATGGACGTGAGTCTGAGTGAACTCTGGGAGTTGATGATGGACAGGAGGCCTGGCGTGCTGCGATTCATGGGGTCACAAAGAGTCGGACACAACTAAGCGACTGAACTGAACTGATGCATGACCAGATACTATAGAATTCCTAGAGGAAGAGATAGGCAGAACACTTTTAACATGAATCTCAGTAATAACTTTTTGGATTTGTCTCCTAGAGTAATGATATCTTTTTAAATATGTTTTCCCCCACTCCTAGGTGTCACAATTATTTTTCAACATTTTTCTTTTATCTGCTTAGGTCCCCACTCAGCATTTAGTTCTTTCTTCTTCTTCTTTTTTTTTTTTTTTGATTAGTTTAAATTAGCTCTATTTATTTTTCTAGCTTTTTTTGGAGATAAAATTTTTTGGCATTAAATGCTGTGTATGTTTAAGAAGTATAATATGATTCAATATAGGTATATATTGCAAAATGATTAGGACAATAAGGTAAACCAATCCATCACCTCATATAATTATCATGTATATGTGTGTGTGTGAACTTGTATTATCTCATATTTAGATTTTTAATTCATCTGAATCCACCTTTGTATGTGATGTGAGTTAGGGTACATAATTCTATTTTTCCTCATTGTGACTTTCTGTTACATCATTTCTATAAACAATATGTTTTCAATTTTACTTTTTATTGATTAAAAATGCTATTTCTCAGTGTCCAGTTTTAACCCATTGGTCTATTTCTTTCTCTCTGAGCTAACATAAGTTTATTTATTTATTTATTTTTAGTAAGTCTTAGTAATTGGTATAATAGGTATTCTCTTATTAAAATAGTTATTTATGGGATTTTATTCTTCCATAACATTTTTTGAATAAGTTTCAAAAATCCCTAAAAAAATCTACCTAAACATTTTAATAGAATTGCTTTTGTTAATACTTGTAGCTTAATTTGGAGTACTTTTCCATTTTGTGAGACTATTTGTTTAAAATCAGAATTAACTTTTTTCATAGAGGTTTGATAGAATTTACCTATAAAACTAGTTTGACTGAAGTGTATTTAGCTACTATTTCATTTTTTAAATGTTTATATTATGCTGAAGGTTTTCATTATTTTTTCTAATTCATATATTCATTCTAGGAGTTTATTTCATCTAAGATTATTTTTTAACTACTATGTTATTTCTTAATATATTATTATCTTTGTCCTTCATGATTCATTCTTTTCAATACATATATATTTTTAAACTATCTTTTTTATTGAGTTATTATATTAAAGTTATGTATTATAAATGTTTTCCAGAAATCAATTTGGAATATTATTTAACTTTTCTGTGTTTATAAATGCCCCGTTTCATTGAAATCTATCTTTACATTTTTTTTCTGATTTCTTTGATTTTATCTCTTTGATCGAACTTCTTGAGTTTTAATCTTCAGTTCAGTTCAGTTCAGTCGCTCAGTCATGTCCGACTCTGTGACCCCATGAATCGCAGCATGCCATCACCAACTCCCAGAGTTCACTCAGACTCATGCCCATCGAGTCAGTGATGCCATCCAGCCATCTCATCCTCTAGGTAGTCCCCTTCTCCTCCTGCTCCCAACCCCTCCCAGCATCAAAGTCTTTTCCAATGAGTCAGTTCTTCGCATGAGTTGGCCAAAGTACTAGAGTTTCAGCTTTAGCATCATTCCTTCCAAAGAACACCCAGGGCTGATCTCCTTTAGAATGCACTGGTTTTATAAATGCTCCTAGCAGCATTTATAAAACATGTGCTTTCTGATCATTGTAATTAAATCTGGCATGTAAAATCATAAAAATCCATTTAGTTTTCATGGTCCAGTCCTAATTTTTTTCATAATAGCCTCTCTCTATATAGGGTTATTTACCAGCATGAGATTTTACTTCCAAACACGTGGAATTTTTAAAGTTATTTTTGTAATTAATTTTTTCTTAAATTTTGGGAGTGAAATCTAGTACACGTGGTATTTATTTCCGTTTGCTTTTGTTCTCACCTTCATTCTTCTTTCTTTTCATTGTATTCTTTTCTTTACTTATTACTTTAAGAGTTTTAGTTTTCCTATTTTTTTAAACACATGGTTAATCAAATATTATATCTACACTCATAAAGAATATGTACTCTGTTGTTGGATGCTGAACTCCGAATTAACCCAAAGATTAATTAATTTGTTTTATCATCTAGATTTTTCATATTTCTGTTTATTTTGCCTTCTAGATCTATCTATTTCTGAGAGTAGTATGATAAAATCTGCAGCAACAATTGGTAATTTATCTTTTTTCTCTCTTCAGTCTTTCCCATTTTGGCTTTATATATTTTGTGATTTTATTGTAGAAGTGATAGCTGTTACTAATGGTTTTATTTTCTTGATCAACTGTACTCTACCAATATAATCAGCCTGTGTTATCTCTGTGGAGTTTTTTGTCTTAATTATATTCTAGATATTTGAATACTTCCCAGATTTCTTGTGGTTAATATTTTCATAATATATCTTTCTTCTATCCTTTATTTTCAATTCTTATTTTATTTGCAAATATTACAGATATTGTATTGTTATATGATATAATTTTCAATCTGAGTTTCTCATTGGTGAATTTAATCCAATATTATTGTGATTATATTAGGAATTTTTTGGTGATATGATTTACTATTTTCCTTTTAATATCTTTTCTTTTTGTTTACTTTGGTAAACATTTTTTACTTTAAGTTTTCTTGTCCTAATTTCAAGATTACACATTCTACTTTTGTGTTTATATTTGAAATCTTTAAATAAAAAATCCTTCTCATATTTATATCCATATTGATTTCTTAAATTTATTATTACCTCTATTTTTTCCCTAAGAAGTTGGCAAATTTTTTTAACATCTCAGGGCCTTTTGGCCTTTTCTGCCCCTTTATCTCATGGAATTTTAGTTCTGAGTTTATTGCAAAATGTAGAGCACTATAGATTTTGCCCTTTTATCCTTGTTTCAAGAGGTAACTTTAATCTCTGCTAGAAAAGTTAATCACCCTTACTTCTCACATGGGTTGCTACAGCCCCCCGGAAATACTTTTCTTCCTGTTTGATTGTTTCAACGGAGCGTGTTTTCTAAGTGAATGTTTGCATGGCAAATCTTCTGAGGCTGATATGCCTGGGGATATTTTTTTCACCCTTGCATTTTAATGGCAATTCTGTTAAACAAAGAATTTTAGGGTCTGATGTCGATTTCCGCCTGTTGAGTGTTTCTAACACGTGTAGGTATGTACGTTCTGTTGCCTTTTCCATCTGCCACTCTGCACTGTGTCCATCCAAGGTCTCTCATTGATAATTCTAGGAAATTTGCCTCCATTCCTCTCGCAAATATCTCCTTTCTTTAGTTCATTATTTTTGTCTTTTGAAACTATTACAGATACTGTCACTTCTATTTCTAGCCTCTGTATTCCCCAGCTTTTCTCATACATCTTCTAGTTCTTTGTCCACTTTTGGTGTCTTCTGAGAGAATGCTTTGATCTTTCAGCTTGTTCACTCACTCTTTAGCTGTACTCATCTCATTTTGGTCATTTAAAAAATTTTTTAGCCACTGTATTCTGCAAACTTAATATTTCTAACTTTCTTATAACTTCTTGCTCCTGCTTTCTGTTATAGTACATTCCCTTCTATTTTGAGAATATTTATGCACTTATTTTATAATTGTAGATCATCTACTTCAAGAATTTTGCTTCATGTAGCATATGCTCTTTGGTTTGTAGTCTTTCTTGGAATAATGATTTTACCCTGTAGGTATGTGAAAATTGGGCATGTCAGTTCATATTTTCCTGAATGTCAGTTATCTCTTGTGATAATGGACATGTTGTAGTCACACATTCCAGGAAACAAACTCACTCAGAAGGATGGTGCAGATAGTGAAGTGCAGTTTATTACTCCGGCCGGCCGAAGGCAGAGTCTCCTCTTAGCCAAGGACCCCAAACAGTTTTTGTGAAAACCTTATATACCCTAAGTGTACCTGCCCAAACCCACCTCCCCAAATTCCTTGAATCTAGTCTGAACAAAGAAAGAGAAAGATACAATCAAAGTTAACCCGTGATTCATATGCCTTAAGCCTAGGTAGTTAACTGTGGGCAATTACCAATAGGCCTGTGGTCATACCCCAATAAGCATAATAAAATGCCTGATTCTATTTGGTTACACAGATAATTAGGGTATTCTTTTAGGCAATGGAGAGCCTAGGTATGAGCCCTGGGGTTCTTCCATCTGGAAGGTCTGGTTTTCCAGTTGGTATGTTTCCATAGATGCTGGGCATATAGCTCAAAGTCCACATTCCGGCCCAAGACGGAGGCCAGCTTTCAAGATGGAGCCTGTTCTGTCTGTTTCCTCCTACTGACAGGCTCAAGTTTGAGCCTTGGCAATCTAATGGGAGAGGTGAAAACCCTAGGCACCTGTGGTGGACACACTTTTAGGTCACCTATAATAAGTCTTTTTCTTTTATAAATTCCTCTTCTTCAGTGCCAGCAAAACCTCTCACTTGCTTCTAAGTAATAGACCTTGGTGAAGGTGATGGACTATGTTTCATTATATATAACTTCATCTTTGCTAGCTAGAAGGAGAGATTCANGTGGACACACTTTTAGGTCACCTATAATAAGTCTTTTTCTTTTATAAATTCCTCTTCTTCAGTGCCAGCAAAACCTCTCACTTGCTTCTAAGTAATAGACCTTGGTGAAGGTGATGGACTATGTTTCATTATATATAACTTCATCTTTGCTAGCTAGAAGGAGAGATTCATCTACTGGTGTTGAAAAGGTCACATGACAAGGAATCAACAGACAACCTCTAGGAATGGAAAGCAGCCCTTTCTGACAGCCAGCAAGAAAATGGGAACCTCAGTCTTACAACCTTCAGGAGATTATCTGAAACAACCTGAAGGAGACTGGAAGCATACCTTTCCCTAGTCAAGCCACTGATGAGGCTGTAATCCCAGTTAGCCCTGGTTTGCTGCCTGATGAGAATCTAAAGCAAAGGGCCCAGTTAAGCTATGGTCTTTCTGACCTACAGAAATTGGAAAATGATAAATGCTTGCTATTTTAAGCATCTAAGTTTGTGGCAATTGGTTCTATAGCAATAGGAAAACTAGTATATCTTCAATTCTCTGTTTAGTATTCCTTCCTGTTGGCTCCCATACCACCTGGCAACGCTACTGGACAGATTTTGCCTTTAAATGGTTACAGGATATAAGGATTGGGAGGAGGCAATTGGTTTAGATTATTATTCAGTAGCTGAAAAAATTTGAGAGAGATGGAATAGATGTCCCCATATAACAGTAACCTCCTATCTGTTTCCAGAAAAACATCTATTTCTGCTTTATTGACTATGCCAAAGCCTTTGACTGTGTGGATCACATAAACNACTTTGGTCACTTGATGCAAAGAGCTGACTCGTTTGAAAAGACCCTTATGCTGGGAAAGATTGAGGGCAGGAGGAGAAAGGGACGACAGAGGATAAGATGGTTGGATGGCATCACCGACTCAATGGACATGGGTTTGGATGGATTCCAGGAGTTGGTGATGGACAGGGATGCCTGGCATGCTGTGGTTCATGGAGCCACAAAGAACCGGATGTGACTGAAAGAATGAATTGAACTATCTATTTTCATTTTTACCTCTTCTAAGTTTTCATCATATTCTTCATTTATGGACAATATTCAGCTTTACTAAAATATTTGATTACACTTATTTCCCAGATTTCACATAGCATAGTATTAGTTTCTTGGTATTTTCAAAGAAAAATTTTATTACTCAAGGAATAATCTGCACTCTAATTAAAAAAAAAACTGTAGATATAGAGCTCTTTTCTTTAAACACTTTGAAAATGTTAGCCTTCTGTTGATAGTGAAAAATTCAGTAACAATCTGAAACTTTTTTCTTTAACATATCTTCACTTCTTGGAAGTATTTAGAATATTCTTAAAATATTCCCTATCACATGTGTGTGGCTCTTCCATTATTTATACTGTTTTATAAATTTTAAAGTCTTTTCTCTTAAGTGTTTATATTTTAAAATCCTGAGAAATTCTGGTGCATTATTTTATCTGTTTCCACTTCTTCATTTGTTTTCTTTGTAGTACTGTTACAAATGGCTGATGGTGCTGTATTTTTATCATCTATGCTTATTAACTTCTGTGTTTTCCATTACTTAATGACTTTCTGATGCCTTCTAAATAAGTCCCTGGGTCTGAACTTTCTGTTCACTCATTTATTTTGTGGCTCTATCAATTCTGTTAATTTGTCTACCTTTTGTGATTTTTAAAATATATTTATATTATTATAGCCAATAATTACTTCTTATTCATAACTAAACGGCAACCCACTCCAGTATTCATGCCTGGAAAATCCCATGGACCGAGGAACCTGGTGGGCTACAATCCAAGAGGTTGTAAAGAGTTGGACACGACTGAACGACTTCTGTGTGTGTATTAATATCTAATGTCATCAATACATCCTGTTTTAAAAATTGTACTCAGATGACTCCTTAGTTTTCTCTTTAAGCCCATATACCTTAGCTTGTCATATTTACCAGAGGATAAGAGCTCCTGTTCATCCTGGTAAATTTAATGCTGGATAGCCTGATTTGCTGTGTCACTACCGATCTTTTATTCCTTTCAGGAAAACCCAGGGCTTTTCTCAGTATTTCTTTCTCTTGGCTATAACTTTCTATACTTAGGGTTTAGAGCAGAAGATGGAAATACTCAGCAGCTGCCATTTTACAGAGACTTTTTAATCCATTCCTCACTCAGCCAGGCTTCTGCTTTGCCCTGTTATCTTGGGAACAGAAAAATACTTAGCATAGTTTCTGCAATCCAAGAGCCTGGTTTGGAAGTCTAGCTCTGCCACATTCTAGCTGAGGGAACTTGGACAAGTTTCTCAACTTCTCTAGGCTTTGGAATCCATATATGTAATGTCGTCTATTATTATTCACTGACTGCTACCATTGCTATGATGTTTTGATAAAATAATGTGTATAAAGTGATTAAGACAGTAACTGATACAAGGTAGGGCCTACTAAATGTTTGCCATCTATATCATTACAGTGTCTAGCACTTTTATATGTTCAGCACATGCCATCTATTACTGTGTGCTAGTTACACTTATCCACAGAGACCTATCTGAATCTTTGCACAGGTTACTATCAAAAGGTACCCATACTTCGAGGATTCCTGTGTGCTTCCTGCCACGACCTACACCTCTTTCCATCCTAGTGCTCTGCGATGTTTTTTGACAGAGGGCACTGTTTAGGCAAGAGTATGAGATCAAATGTTGATAGAATGGAAACAATATTTAAAATCTGTAGTATCTTATATCCATTATTTCCACCCTTTAAGTCTTTGCCTCATAGACAATATGTGAACTGACTTCTCTTGTATGCACACAGACATTCACAGATTTTAAAGAAGCTTTACATTCATTATCACATTTAATTTTGCATGACTTCAACAAAGATAAGAAACACTTACTGAACCTATTTTCAAGAGGAAAACAATTCTCAAACTGGAGGCGAAATTCCAACAGGTTGAGTATGGTGAACCTGAAGTCAGCCCAGTTGTTCTAGCTTCTTTTAGCACAGCACCCACTCCCCACAGTTTACAGAGGGGCCCAGGAAAAACAGAAACCTAGGATTTCTTCAGGAAGTGGATGTGTAAATAAAAGTGAGTGGGATTTTAGATATTCATAATTTTATTCTATCCCATCATACAATGAGCTTGGGGTCATGGTACACCCTACCTTTTCAGTGAAGAGGCCTCTTTATGCTTTTATTTACCCTTAGCTGATTGGAGTTGGTGCTGGGCACCACAAAGAGCATCAGGTTTCAGAGTCTCTTCCTGTAGTTCAAGCTCTGACCAAAGCATCTAAAGGTGTCAACCCTGCTATGAATCACTTACACTATGCTGTCCAATACTTTTCAGGAGTTTTGGGAAATGAATGCTTAAATTTACAATTTGTCAGGTAATAGGAATGGGTCCTCAGAACTAAACCATTCTGTTACTATCACATAAGTTAACCTATTAGATTTTATACACAGTTTACAATAGAGTGTTCCATCTGTTTAGTAGAGAGGTAGATTGTGAACTTATGCCAAGCAAACATACTAGTGACCAGAAGAGGTGGTGCATATATACAATGGAATATTATTCAGCCATTAAAAATGAATGGAATATCATTTGCAGCAACATGGATGGCCTAGAGATTGTCATGCTGCGTGAAGTGGGTCAGAGCAAGAGAAATGTCCTATGATTCCACTTATATACATAATCTTCAAAAAGAAAAGTGATGCAAATAAATGATTTATAGGATGGAGACAGACTCATTAGAAAAGACTGATGCTGGAAAAGATTGAAGAGGAAAAGGGGAGACAGAGTATGAGACAGTTATATCGCATCACTGACTCCAGGATATGAGTTTCAGCAAACTCAGGGAAATCGTGAAGGACAGGAAAGCCTGGTGTGCTGCAGTGCATGGTATCATAAAGAGTTGGACATGACTTAGCATCTGAACAACAACAGACTTAGAGAACAAACTTGCGGTTCCCAGCAACTATCCCAGTAGGGGGAGGGATAGTTGGGGAGTTTGAGGTTGACATATAGGCACTGCTCTGTTTCAGTGGATAACCAGCAAAGGACCTATTGTATAACACAGGGAACTCGTCTCAATATTGTGTAACAAGATAATTGGTAAAATAATTTGAAAAGGAATATATATTTCCTCGGTGGCTCAGACAATAAAGAATCCACCTGCAATGCAAGAGTCCTGGATCCAATCCCTGGGTCTAGAAGATCTCCTGGAGGAGAGAATGGCTACCCACTCCAGTATTCTTGCCTGGAGAATTCACTAGACAAAGGAGCCTGTGGTTTATAGTTGCAAAGAGTTGGACACAACTGACTGACTAACACTGTCAGCTTCAACTTTCATGTATGTGTGTGTGTGTGTGTGTGTGTATGTTAAAACAAAACAAAATTCTCCAATTACCTATATGGGAATAGAATCTAAAAAAATAAAAATAAAAGTGGATATATGTATATGTGTAACTGACTCACTATGCTGTATAGCAGAAATTAGCACAACATTGCAAATCAATTATACTGCAAATGAAAATTTAATTTAAAAATGTGTATTGAGTACTAACTCTGGCCCAGTCTTGTGTGAAGCATTGTAGAGGAGACTAAAAGGGAATAAGACACATGAAGCAATTAGTGAATATGTATATGAGAAATCATGTTTCTCAATGTATGTGACATGTACAAGAAAGTCAAACAAGGCATAGCTCTTAACCCTGATCACTTAGTCAACAGCTTGTCACATGCAGTCATCAACACATATCTGTAGAATAAAGAAGGCAAGATCAGGGTAGGCAGATATTTGTGCCTGTGTCAGGCTTTTAACAAGAGATATGCTCTGAGATATTTTCAAAATACATGGGGGAAAGGGCAGGCATCCTAAGTGAGGTACAGATATAAAAGCAAGAAGAGGGTGTAGAGAGGAGAAAGGTGGAAAATGTGGGAATAATATCATCCATTATTAGAATATAGACATTGTATAAAGCTCCATTAAGTTTACAATAGTCACATAATAACCTCCTAGAATCTTTAAGTCATATCTCCTCCACTTTGATATTTGAATGAATAACTAAGTCATGCTGGTAAAATATGGTCATTTCTTTTTTTCTTTTTATCTCTTTTCTGTCTCTCTCCTTTTATTAAGGTATGATTTATGGCCCAGAATGCAGTCTTTTTTAAAACAGAAATGTTGATGATATAAGGTTCTTTCATCTTTATTGTATATTAAAAAAAATCAGAATGAAGCACCTGAAGCATTCACTGATGGACCAATGGATAAACAAAATGTGGTAGATACATACAGTGAAATGTTGTTCAGCATTTTATAAAAAGGAAAGTAAATTCTGACATACTACAACATGAGTTAACCTTGACAGCGTGCTAGGTGAACAAAAAAAATAGTCACAAAAGGACAATATTATATGATTCTACTTACATGAGGTACCTGGGAAGTTGTTTAGTCACTAACTCATGTCAGACTCTTTGGCAACCCCATGGACTATAGCCCACCAAACTTCTCTGCCCATGGAATTTCCCAGGCAAGAATACTGGAGTGGGTTGCCATTTCCAAACAGACAAATTCACAAAGTCAGAAAGTAGAAGGGTGGTTGTCAGAGGCTGGGGGAGGATGGATGGGTACAGAGTTCACTTGTGGAAGATTACAGCATTCTGGAGATGGATATGATAATGGTTGCACAACAACGTGAATGCACTTAATGCTGTAGAACTGTGTGTGTGTGTGTGTGTCTGTTAGTGGCTCGGTCGTCTCCGACTCTTTGTGACCCAATAGCCCACCAGACTCCTTTGTCCATGGAATTCTCGATGGAAGAGTACTGGAGTGGGTTGCCATTCCCTTCTCCAAGAGGTCTTCCTGACCCAGGGATGGAACCTGGATCCACAAATCTGCCCACGAATTGTAAGCACATTTCTTACAGTCTAAACCACCAGGATAACCCAACAGACCCAACAGGTAACCCAACTGTTACCACCACAGTTAAGGTGGTAAAATTTTTAAAAAATTTACCAGATTAAAGCAATGGAAAAAAAAATTTTAAATCAGAATAGTATTCAGAGAGAAAAGGTTATTTTTTTAAAATTTACTTTATTTTATTTCAAATGTTTCTATTATCTTAGGACCAGTTTGATTTTCTTAACATACTTTAGTTTTTGGATAAGTTTTAAGTTATAGCAATATTAGCAGAAGGGAAGCACGTGGGTGGTGGAAGGTCTGCTTAACGATCTCCAAGAGCATTTCAGCCAGAGCCCCTGGTTTCTTCATATCACACTGGCTTTAACTGATAAAAAGTGTCTAAGACAAAACACAAGTAGAAAGCCAGGGCTGTTATAAAATCATTTGTTGATTCAGATGTTATCAATTCAAGCATACAACGTGTCTGATACAAATTTCTTTTTTCTTTTAATTGAGAAAACTGACCACTTCATTTGACAGTGTTTAGGAAATGTGTGTATACAGGGTGTCTGGATGCAATCTGTAAAGATGGCCAGAGGAAACCGAATGAAGGAAAGGCTGGAGGTGGCCCTTTAAACGTGGAGTGGGCAAGGTGCAGAGGCATTCTCTTTTCAGTTCAAGCATTGTAGCGTGCACCCATAGCTGTTTACAGGGACAGGGTGCCCAGACTGGGTTTTCCCTACCCCTCCCTGCCCCCGAGTCCTGAAAAAGATTGGCTCTGGGCCTGGAGTCTCTGTAGTTTTTCATGTTCTGGGAAGAGAAGAGAAAAGGTATTTTGCAACTCAGCTCAGTTGTTTTGTAATGTTCGGAGAGAAATATGTCTTCTTGTAGATTGCTTTTTAAGTTGAAAAGAAACTGACTGTCTCACTGTACTGAAATGCCTCTTCCACGTGCATACTGAATTTGCATCTGCGCCCAAAAGGAATACAGTGATTTTGTTCCCGGATAATTCTCAGGCTCAGAAATTAGGGTGAGCCACACTCCCAGTGGGATTCCAATGAAAACTTGATTTGCAGTAACTAGTGGGAAGCACAGTAAAACTCTCAGTGTAGAAAAACAAGATTTATGCTCTCTATTGACCTTGGTTCTATGTCCTAGGGAATAATCATCTTTGACATTTGTAAACTGCCCTTCCTGCCACAGTCCCCCAGGTCTTCCTCATTCAAGAGCTGCTCTCAGGGTGTCACTTTTCTCCTCAGTGACATGCTAGTATACCACAGTTGGAGGCCAAGACCCTCAAATGGGAGGGAGCAGCGTGATGTGGTTAAAATAAAACCTGAAACATATCCCTCAGGAAAGGAAACTCTGGGACTCAGGGTTCTTGTGCATGTAAACTATACTGCCAGTGTGTGTGGCTAGTTGAAAAAATGTGCTTTGCAGGGCAGCTTCACTCCAGGGAAATCGGGAAGGGTGCCTTTGAGTGATTTCAAGCCTTTGGGAAGAGTCCCTTGAAAGGTTGGTTTAGGTAAGCTTCAGTGTTGCTGGGGTCGCACAGAGTCGGACACGACTGAAGCGACTTAGCAGCAGCAGCAGCAGCAGTATTCTTGGTAGGAGACCATCAGACTGTGGTCCATAATAGGGCCAGAATTTCTCAAAATTATAACCTCTTGAACACACAATCAGACATGGTAACTATTTCCAGTAGTTCTATTTTGGGAGCAGCTTCCAGAGTGACGAATACAAATGACAACTATCATTATCCTAGCTTATTCACGGCATCACACTGTCCTGGGAAACTACAGTTATGGAAATCAAGGGCCTATTGCTTAATATCACTATTAATAAATTACAAGCCAGAGCAGCAGTGGCAGTAGCTCACCAAGTTGATATAACAGAGTGAGTGTTCAGATGGCCTCATAGTCCACAGAACTCAATCTTACTTTTAAGTAACTTGCAATAAAAGATGTCCAGTTATAATTTTGCCTTTCACATACATTGAATTATAAAAATTTAACTGTATGTTAGCCAATTCCTAATGCTTCAGATATGTGTATGCGTGTCTCTTTATTTTCTTCTATCTATATCTGTCATCTATCCATCCATCCATCCATCTCCCTTAAGTTGCTTTAACTGAACAACCAAACTAGAATTATCTACTTTTAGGAACTCATTTTTTTTTCACTCTACAGCTCCTAAGATGGCTCAACTATTCTGTCTTGCCAGTGGTTTCAGTGTATGGAGAAAGAACCATTTTTCATCTTTTGCTCAAATTCTCCAAGTTTTTAAGGAGGGAAATTCACCTTCTTTTTTCTTTTATAAAAAGCGCTCTTTAAGGATGTCTTTTCCACAACTTCTTCAAAATATGAGGTGAATGTCTAGTCAGTACCAGTCCAGATTTATAGCAAAGTTTGATTTGAGACTTAATGAATAAATCCAAGCATCTTATATTTTGTTATACTACAGTGAACACAAAAAAATTGTTAATTAAAAGAATTAAAAGCATGTTAGCTGCATTAATATTTATACAGTTCAATTAATTTTAATACCTGAATTCAGAAGTTTATAATCGCTTTAACTTAACTTGATTCAATTGCTTTTTAATCTTTGAAGATATTTTTAAGATTAATGTTACTGTTTTAAAAATCCTGACTAATTGAGACAGGTCAAGTTGCTCATCTGATTCTATACTGTGCCATGTTTGGGATTTGGAAAGGCTAAGACCAGTATTTCAGAATCCAGTGCAATAACTATGCATGGCAGATACTCCTTTTTTCTCTCCAGTAGCAAGAGTATTTATGCAGCTTATAGTAAGCATCTTATTCTGTAAGAGAAGAAGTAATCAGACAAGTAACTGATGCTAGTTTTCTCTCTTACATCCTGTTGAAAAATACACTTGATGCCCTAACACTCTCACTGGAATACCTGTGGTACATTTGATTAAAAAATCTCTTCTAATAATAGACTTCCCTGGTGGCTCTAATATTACATCTATTCAAATTCAAGTATCCCTGCTACCATCTCACCTCCCGCCCCGCCCCCCC
>SJYA01001690.1:1578887-1633862 GCA_006410615.1 Neotragus moschatus | reverse complement strand
TATGGCTTTAAAGTTAAAAGTAGAGTCTGAGACCATAGAATAGAAGCACACTTTCAAACCCAGATGATGTTTATGGTCTTTCAATGAGAAGTTAACTTTAGGATAAAGCATTCATTTGGAATGGATACTCCCAGGTTAAAAATGAGTAAGTTAATGTATTCATTCCATTATTTGCTAACATAAGTGGCTAACAATTATAGCCACTTTTTTGATTCTAGTTATGAAGTTCTAATAATATCAAAAGTGCAAGAAAGATGAATAAGGCATTTTCTGTTCTTAATGTGTTAATGACTTCAAGTATGAGATAGGAATATAAACATGTAATTAAAATCCAGTGAAATAACTTCCACATCTGGTCAAGATGGAGTAAAAGGAAACTGAATTTATCTTCCAAATACTCAAAAGATAAATAAAGTGTATGCAAGAATTGTTTTTTCAAGGCGTTAGACTTAAACCTAATCATATCAAAGTCATGTTGAATGTGAATGGTTGAAAAATCCCAATTAAAATGCAGAGATTATCAGTTTGAATAAAGAACAAGACCCATTAAACTTTAAATATAATGACATAACTAAGTTGAAAATAAAAGGATAGAATAAGGTATATCATAATAACATTAACCAAAAGATAGCTCTAGTAGCTTTACTATCACATGAATTTGACCACAGAGCCAAACAAATATTATTGGGGGAACAGAGGTTATTTCATAATGGCAAAGGGATCAATAAACTCATTGAGAGATCATAACAATCCCAAACGTTTATGTTCCAAGAAATAGAGCTTCAAAATCCACGTGTAAACATGATAGAACTGAAAGAGGAAATAGACATGTGACGATTATATTTAAATGTTTCAGTATGCCTACTTTAATAGTAGATTTTAAAAAGTCTGTTTATCTTTTTTTTTTTTTAGAGTTTTATTTTCTGTATGTGTTTCCATTTCACCTAAAATATCAGTATTATTACAATGAAGTCAAACACAGTAAAAAAAAAAGTAAAAAGTAAACCATTATGTACATAAAAGATTTCAACAATGCAATTATATTAGTCAGAATTCTCCATGGAAATAGAAGCAATATGTATGTGTAGATATGTAGAAAAGACTTACTGTGAGTGATTGGCTCACACAGTTATGGAGGCTGAAAGTCCCATAATCTGCCATCTTCAGGATGGAAGCCTGGGAAAGCCAGTACTGTTGTTTCAGTCTGAATCTAAAGGCTTAAGAACCAGGGGAGTTGCTAATGGTACAAGTCCCATTCTGAAGTCAAAAGGCCAGAGAAACAGAAGTGATAAGTTCAAGAACAGGAGAAGCTGGATGTCCTGGTTCAAGCAGAGAGCAGCTTTGTTCTTCAACTTTTTGTTCTATCCAGGCTGTCAATGGATTGGCTGATGCTTACCTGCATTGAGAAGTCCATCTTTAGTCTGTCGGTTTTGAAAGTTTTCCGGAAACACTCTCACAGATACACCTTGAGATAGAGAATGCTTTACCAGTTCTCTGGACATCTCTTAACCCAGTCAAGTTGATGCACAAAATTAACCATCACAACAATCAACCAACTTGAACTTTATAGAACAGTCCACCTTACAAGAGCAGAACATGCTTTATTTACAGATACACATGGAGCA
Source organism: Neotragus moschatus (assembly GCA_006410615.1). Classification (NCBI taxonomy): domain Eukaryota; kingdom Metazoa; phylum Chordata; class Mammalia; order Artiodactyla; family Bovidae; genus Neotragus; species Neotragus moschatus. Next base: position 1,632,237 of record SJYA01001690.1, on the reverse strand, counting down.
TTTACTAGGGAAAAGCATATTCTGGTTTTAGATAGGTCTGATTAATTTTAAAGAATTAAAGTCATATAACATATGGTCTCTGACGAAAGAAACTAAATCAGAATTCAGAAATAGAAAGATCTCTAGAAAATATCTAAATATTTGGAAACTCAATACCATGTTTTTATAAGGTATGTCAGAAAAGAAGCGAAAAAGAACTTAGAAAACATTTTTGACCTAAATGCAAATAAAAGTACAACATATCAAAATGTATGTAAATAAATATACATGTAATTTATATATAAAGTTTAAGCAATAGAAGGGAATTTATAGTGTTAATATCTCTGTTGAAAAAGAGAGATGTATAAAGTCAATGACCTTAATTTCAACCTTAAGGAACTGGGAAATTAAGAGCAAACAAAGTGCAGAGTAAGTTAGAAAAGAAAAAGGATGAAATACATATTGGAGCAGAAGTCAGTATACTAGAATACAGAGAAAAATAGAGAAAGGAATTAAAGCCAAATGTTTCTTTTTTTCTGGTCCTTGAAAAAAAATTTTTAGATTGACAAATCTTTAACCAGACTAATCAGAAACGTAAAAGAAAGGATACAAAAGGGTCAATATTGGACTTGAGAGAGGTGACACTGGCACACATTCTACACACATTAAAATGTTAATACAATAATATTTTGAACAACTTCATGCCAATGATTTCTACAACTTAGAAGGAATGGACACATTCCTTAAATGACTCAATCTAGAAAACCTAATTTAAAAAGAAATATAATACCTCTATCTCAACCACAGTAATGTGATTTCTACTAAAAACATCTTCCTGCACAGAAAATTCTACTCCCAACTGGACTCATTGGTGAATTCCACTGAACATTTATAAGGAAGAAATATTGCCAATTCTACAAAACCCTTCCAAAAAGAAGAGAGAATACCTCTTAACTCATGTTTTAAGGCCAGAATTACCCTCATAAAAAGACCAAACAAAGATATTACAAGAAAATAAAGCTGTAAACCAATATTCTTTGTGAAAATGATACAAATATTGTTAAAAAAATCAGCATACTGAATTTAACAGTATATAAAATGAATAACACATCACACATCACGACCAGTGTGTCATTCAACTCTGGTTGGAAAGACAACCATCACATTGTTTTTTAATATCCTGATTCTGTGTCTATAAGATTACACTTTGCTTGATACGAGGCTTACATAAACATCATCACTTTTCCACTACACTTCCCTCTACCACAGAAGATCCTTTAAGTATTAGACATCCACCAACTTTCATTTCCAAAAGAGTGGGAATCAATTGTCATGGGCTCTCATCCATGTCACTATCAGGCTTCTTGGAGCTAATTCATTTCTTAGGGAATATGCCTCTTTCCTTAGAAGTAGACTTGCCAGTGTCACATGCAAAGATTTATGAGTTCAACCATTCTTCTGATATCAGCATCTCAGACTGTGTGTTCTTCCTCTGGAGATAAGTCATTATTTTTTAAATATTCAGCTTTTCACAAACTGACTCTGAATATCTTAGCCTAACACATGTAACATTTATTAAAATTGCTGAGACATTTAGTGTTGAATATTCTTGAAATTGCTCCAGAATAATATGCTGGGCTTCCATCGTTTTGTATCATGCATTCTTGTGGGTTGTACACTGATGTATTTTTTTTCCAGGTAATGTGCTTTAAATGATATAACTTTCTTTTCTGTGGAAGATTTGTCTCCAATTTGTCTCAATGCTTCACTGTGAGTTTTTCCTTCTAGGTATTCTTATTTCTATTCCACTACTTGGACTCACCAACACACCAGTCCTGAAAGGTTGCTTGTGGCCCTTCTTGCCTCTTTTTTCTTTCTGGTCATCACCTGAAATGACATTATTACAGCCAACATAAAAGATCTATTAGGCACTCAGTCTTAGTCTTAGTCCTCCTTTTCTTTCATCTTGAGTCTAATTCTTCAGAGAGTCAATTAGAAACATTAAAAAATACAGGGCATAAATTTGGGATCCCTGTGTTTTAGAAGGTCTAATTTTTTGTAGTCCATAAATAATATTTTTATTGTCATCTCCCATTGTGTTTCAAAAAAGAAAATAGAAAGCATTGAAAAACACACATCCCTGTATACACAACTCACTCACATTAATCACGTATATAATGCTTAGCCAAATATGTAAAGGAAAGGTCATAATATCTTATTCAACTGCTGTAGTAAACACCAAGTTTAATTCATAGACACTCAGTTGTATCTGAACCCTTTAAAATGTGGCCATTTTGGAATCACACCTCATCAAATATCCCTACTGTTAAACTGGAAGAGAAAAAAATCTTCTAATTTTCATAACTTTATATCTTCCTTTTCAATGTATTTTCCAGTTAAAGAATTTAATTATTATAAGAAGAAGTGGAAGGATTTTTTTTTTTAACTCTACTGCTAAATAACAAGACACTGACAGGGTGACTCATTATAGGAATCCATTAATCTCAGCTGAATAGAAAGATCCAGATGGAATCGAGAGGAAATGGGCTATTCCTTTCCAAGAGTTAGCATAAGGACTACTCAGCTCAGGGTGGCAGATTTTATATTTAGTTTTGGCTAAGGAAGTATAGGTCACATTTTATGTTTCTTTGGAGGATTACTAAAGAAGTCAACACTGTAGAGACCATTTTCTTTCCCTCAATTCCTAAGGATATAAAAGCAATAAAAATCTTAAAATCTATTTTAAAAAGTACACAAGTATTTTCAAATTATTTATAATATAAGAGGGACAGTAATTTATAGGGACCTCAGATTTAGCACACGCCTATACACATACACACCTCAAACCTTTTTTTCCCCTATAAAATATTTGTTGATTCCCTAGCAAAATTCTCACAATAAAATCTCATAGGTTTTCTTTAAGAGAATTGAATCTGCCATACTCAAGAGTGACAGTTTCATCTTTCCATGAGGAACAAAGGGTCTGGGGGTAGGTTCAATGTAAACAAAATACTGTTGGGTTTGATACAATTTGGTTGAAAGCTTGAATGGTTGGTTTCAATCAGAATTGTTTGGGCAATCACTTAATCTCTCTGAAACTCTGACCCGTTATCTGCACATAAGGAGAATAACAGCTGATTCAGTTTTGTGAGGATTATTCTAGATAACATCTATAAACAACTAGCCCCTGCTTGATCCTTATGGTAGATACCCAAAGATACCTACCTAACCTTTTGTTTATTTTTCCATTTTTCCATCACTGATGGAAAAGAGCACAAAGCTGAAAGACTGAGCCTTTGAATGAAAAATATTGAGTCTCTGAAAAGCAAGATCTTTCAAGGTGTGTTAAATCAGTTTTCATCTCCTGGAAGTAGCAGAGATCATTGAAAGGATAGAGAGTTATTATAGAAGAGAATTGACTGCTGTATGGAGGAACTTAAAAGTAAAGTGAAAGTATTGGTTGTCCAATCGTGTCCAACTCTTTGCAACCCCACAGACTGGAGCCTCCAGACTCCTCTGTCCATGAAATTCTCCAGTCAAGAATACTGGAGGGGGTTGCCATTTCCTTCTCCAGGGGATCTTCCCAACCCAGAGATCGAATCCAGGTCTCCCACACTGCAACTGATTCTTTACTAGCTGAGCCACTAGCAGGAAAGGAAGGAAACAGGATGTTGGGTTTTCTGTAGTAAAGGTGATTGAGAGTTGAAGGATTCCACTATGATTTTCCACTAAGCCCTGTGCATTCTGAGAAAACTGCAGGAAAGTATCCTATTCCCTCCTCTTCTGTTTTCCACATCTGATCTCTTAGCCCTAATTCAATTCTTTAGATAGTGATCCAGGCATGGTTGGTGGTCCTTGTAGGGCAATTCTGACTGGTAGTCTACTTCATGCTAATGCAGCCCAATAGCATGTCCAGAAACATCTGAATTCAGGCTCATGGAAGGAGTCTGAGTTCAGTAGATAGTGGGCAACAATGCCCTAGAAGCATTAGTCATAATCTGCTTAAATAAATATGCATAATATATACATAAAATCATGCCTTTGCTCTATGCAATTCTAAAGCCATTCTAATACCAGAAATATTCTAATATCAGAAACTGTTTACCAACTTCTTCTCCATATACACAGCTGCCAAAATCCTCTAAGCACACTTTCACTGAGCACAGAACCTGTTCAAAGCATCATTGTAGGTTCTGTTGATAAGCAGTGAAAAAAGAGAAACTTTGATAGCTATTCAAAATATCTGCAAGAATAAGTTTCCCCACATAATTCAGTCTTATGTCTGGTGCCAAACAGAATGCTGTATACATCATAGGTGTTCAGTAATATTTGTAATTGAATAGAATAGCCTCTTTATGTTATTTATTGTTATATACTCAAGATCAGTTCTACTTAATTCACTTATGCATATATGAAAACAAATGGGCTTCCCCTGTGGTTCAACTGGTGAAGAATCTGCCTGCAATGTGGGAGACCTGGGTTTGATCCCTGGGTAGGGAAGATCCCCTGGAGAAGGGAAATGCTACCCACTCCAGTATTCTGGCCTGGGGAATTCCATGGGCTGTGTAGTCCATGGGGTCGCAGAGTTGGACATGACTGAGCAACTTTCACTTTCATGTATGAAAACAAAATATTTTCCACTGAAAAAAATAGCGAACATATTTGAATATACATAGATGCCAAGTACGGTTCTAAGCAAGTACATTCGTTATCTCATTTAATCCTTATCCCACCTCTGTGTAGTCACAGATCCTTTTCATCCTGCTTCTCTTCTGCTTTTTTTCACATGATGAAACAGCTGAGGCACAGAAATATTTTTTAACAGAGATCCTCTCAGCAGTGAAATTTGTAAATAAAAATAAATTTTGATAAAATTCATCAAAAATAAAATTTTCAAACTTATGTAAATACACAATGGCTTCAACCCATTAATTTTCCAGCTCTGCCTACACAGAAATATATAATAAATTGTCCAAGGTCACTGAAAGAAGAAGAATCTAAATTTGTCCTGAAGCAATGTACTCCCAAGCTAGTACTCCTAATTTGAGAGTTTACTTACATATTTTACCTTATTTAATTTTTAGCCCTAGAGGATAGTTATCATTGTCTTCAAACCACTGTCTATCTCCTGAACAAGTATTTCTGTCTATTTTCAGAACAACAATTGATTGTGCCCCTGAATTTAGAGACTTTCTGAATTTTAGGGAGGAGACTGAAATCATGACCACTGGGAATGGATATGCCCATGAGATGTTTCTATGACTGAGAAATCCAGCTTTCTGAGGGGCAAAGGGAATCTTATAATTCTGGAGAGAATATGTTGGAAGAGAGCAAGGAAAAGCTAGGATTTGGGAGAGGATCTTGGACTGCAAAGAGATCCAACCAGTCCATTCAGCCCTGGGTGTTCTTTGGAAGGACTGATGCTAAAGCTGAAACTCCAGTACTTCGGCCACCTCATGCGAAGAGTTGACTCATTGGAAAAGACTCTGATGCTGGGAAGGATTGGGGGCAGGAGGAAATGGGGACAACAGAGGATGAGATGGCTGGATGGCATCACCGACTAGATGGACATGAGTTTGAGTGAACTCTGGGAGATGGTGATGGACAGGGAGGCCTGGCGTGTTGCGATTCACGGGGTCACAAAGAATCAGACACAACTGAGCGACTGAACTGAACTGAACTTATTAAAAAATAGAAAATTTTCATGGCAAATAGTAAGGAAAAAAGTGGGAGCAGTGACAGATGTTATATTCTTGGATTTCCACATTACTGCAGACAGTGACTGCACCCATGAAATTTAAAAAATGCTTACTCCTTGTAAGGAAAGCTATGACAAACCTAGACAGCATATTAAAAAACAGAGACGTTACTTTGCCAACAAAGGTCCATATTTAGTCAAAGCTATGTTTTTTTTTCAGTAGTCATGTACGGATGTGAGAGTTGGACCATATCAAACTGTGCTGGAGAAGACACTTGAGAGGCCCTTGGACTACAAAGAGATCAAGCCAGTAAATCGTAAAGGAAGTCAACCCTAAATGTTCATTGCAAAGACTGATGCTGAAGTTCCAATACTTTGGTCATCTGATGTGAAGCACCAATTCATTGGAAGAGACCCCGATGCTGGGAAAGGTTGAGGGCAGGAGAAGAGGATGACAGAGGATGAGATGGTTGGATCGCATCACTGACTCGATGGACATGAATTTGAGCAAATAGTGGGATATCATGGAGGACAAAGGAGCCTGGTGTGCTGCAGTTCATGGGGTCGCAAAAAATCGGATACAACTTAGTGACCGAACAACGGCTTGTGAAAAGGAAAATAATACCGTTGTGAGGGGAAGAGCATGCAGCCAAACCAACATAAAAACTTCTAGATAACAAGTGCTAGTGAGTTTGTGGAGTGACAGTTTTTTCAGAATGAATAATAAATTGTACGTTTTGCCTCCCACATGCAGATGGTATAACTGTTTTAATTACTGAGATGTTGATGTAGCAATATTAAAGATAATGTTTGACTTTTAAAAATTACCTGTCACTTCACCATCCCAATAAAGCAATTACTTCCATTTGTTATGTGTATTATATATAGTCTATGTGAAAGAAATAGCTCCCTGTCTACTTGTATTAAAATAGTGACATAAATATTTCCATCTTCCAACTTAGTGTAGTTTTAATGATTCTGTCACACCCCATCAGTAAATGTAAGGTTAGTATTGAACATTTTGGCTATTTCTAATTTTTTTAACTATTGTAGCTGATTCTGCAATAAACATATTGATTTCTATAACATTCTGCTTCCACCGAATGATTTCTTTAGGATAAATTCTCGTGAAAATGATGATGATGATTGGATTGTTTCTGCTACAAACTAAGCACGTAGGTTTCACTTTTCATTCAGTGTATTTTAAGCATTTTTCCCTCTTTTATTTGCTCTTGGGCAGATCCACAATATATACCTCTTGCATGAGACCAAGGGATGAAAATTCAAAGGCAAATTGTCACAAAAGACATTCTGAGACTAAAACAGAAATGAAGAAGAATCTAGAAGAAGTTGCACTTTTTCGTGCTCTTGCTCCCACCACGATGCATTCCTCTGTTTATTTTTTCCCCTTCCACACACCTGTCTAGTAACCTAGGTGCTCTTGGACAAGGAGAGGGGGATACCGAGGCTCAGCTCTAGCTCTGAGGATGGGAAACAGAATAGGTGTACCATGTGTAGGTCAGTGGATGATGGAGGCTCGATGGATGGGGCAAAACCTCTTACTTTCGAAATATCCTTGTTGAAACTATGATTTCCTTTGGGAATTTTGTCACATATTCTACCATTATCCCTGTGTTCTCCTATGCAATCCCCCCTTTTAACTCAAACACAATCAATCAGTCTATGTATTTTAGCAGAGACCTACCCATCAATCTGTTTTCTCTTGTCCCAAGATAGTATCAATGCATACTCTTTTTATTAGTTGGCTGAGTGAATGTAAATACTTCAGCGAAGGACTAAGAGAATACCTCACATATGGTGGTGCCACAAGATGGAAAGAACTGGAATTCTGCCTGATGAAAAGCCAATTGGATTGCTTATTGAAGAGGAAAAGTTAAAATTTTACATGGCTTCCTGCTCGTTCTGCCTCTGTAACTCAGCTTGCTCCTTTTGAAATCTGGATCACGTAGGTCACATAGTCTCAGAAAGCGGGGACTTAAAATACTAGGAACTGGAGCTTATCTCACTCACCCTTGTCCTTCTCTTTGCAATTGCCCAGTCCCTGCAACCCTGCTTAATCATGCCTGTCTGTGTAAAGGTCAGGCATCCTCATCCCCTTGATTGCTGATCACATGTGCACGAAACCCCTTCGTTTAAACCAGCCTGTTAACAGCTAGTGTTGCCCACTATAGCCTGTCTATAAAAACTCTGTAACCCCTTTGTTCGGCGCTCAGAGCCTGGAGTGTTAACTCCTCTGGGCCCGCTGGCGTAATAAACCTGAGTTTCCCAACTCTCCAAGTGCGGTGCTTGGATTCTCGATGACTGGTTTCTGCAACAGTGTGAGGGAGAATGTGCCTGCATTGTGTCACACTGCAGAGGCTGGGAAGTTGGTAGGCTCTGTAGCTGGGTATTCACTGTCCTAACAAATATACTTGCCATAACGGTGATAATAAATCCACAGGATTTTACTGAGCACCTCATGATTCTCATCATTAGACCGGATAGTTGAACACAGTCTTTAAGGGACCCAGAGTCTGGAATTGAGACTCTGGCTTTGTTGCTGTGAGTGTGGAGGGCACAGGACTGTAAGCTTCTTGGCCTAATGAGGTTGTCATTTATTTTCAAACTATCTGACGAATCGAGGCTGTAGAATTCTGAATATAAATTGACAATTCTGCTTAGGGAAAAAGACTTGGCAGCCTTGTTCAGAAATAAGTCTTATGCTAGGAAGTGTCTTTTTCTCTTTAATATCAGCACTCTTCAGAGCTGTTACACGGCCAAAGTGATTAGGTGTTAGGAGTGTGGACATGGCCTCCAGATCATTAAACCACCAGTTTTGCAACATGAATAATCTGAACTCAATATCTGTAATGCTGTGAGAGATAAATGACTGTGAAATCCCCCGTGCGTGGCTGTTCAGATGGGACCCTGGGGGAAAGCCACCTCACCGGGAAAGATATCTGCCTGAGGTGATTAGGCTGGAATTTAATTTTATTTAAATGTGTGAACACTTTTAATAAGGCTCTCGAGGTATTACAAAGTTTGCCGAATCTTTATATTTGAAAAATGTTTTATTTTGCTCGATAACATGTGGAAAAGCCCTTATTGTGATTAGCATTTGAATAGGCGGATCATCTTAATACTCTTGTTATTAATATGACAGATTTGATTTTCCCAAAGGTGACAATTGAACCCAATTCTCAGATCAGTTAATCCATGTATTTATGTGAATTGAACTTTTTCTACCTTGTAATTTGGTTCTGGAGTACATTGGATTTTTTTTCTGCCCTGTGGGGTTCATGCACCAATTTAAATACCTAAGTTAACGGCCTACTTTTTGCTTGAAAGGAAGACTTAGGTTTCTTCCCTGAGTTCTGATCCTTGTCCACATGCCTTATGCAGGCAACAGACCTTCTGTTTTGTCATTTGATTGCTCCTAACGCCACTCCAGTGCTCTTGCCTGGAAAACCCCATGGACCGAGGAGCCTGGTGGGCTGCAGTCCATAGGGTCGCAAAGAGTCAGACATGACTGAGCCACTTCACTTTCACTTTTCACTTTCATGCATTGGAGAAGGAAATGGCAACCCACTCCAGTGTTCTTGCCTAGAGAATCCCAGGGACAGGGGAGCCTGGGCTGCCATCTATGGGGTTGCACAGAGTCGGAAACGACTTAAGCAACTTAGCAGCAGCAGCAACAATCCATGAAGATACATTTGCTTCAGAGATGGAAGTTTCAGATGGGTCCACACCTGTTTTTAAAGACATTTGTAATTTAACGATGATATCTGAGCACTGGCTGATGCCTTTTATATAGAAATGGAAAATAGAGCCTAGGGGAGGAAGAAGGTAAGATTTTTTTTTTAAACTTCTCTTTGTATTCATCTGTAGTGTTGGACCCTTCAAGTGTTGGAGAAGGAAATGGCAACCCACTCAAGTATTCTTGCCTGGGAAATCCCATGGACAGAAGAGCCTGGCGGGCTACAGTCCATGGCGTCGCAAGAGTTGGACAGGACTGAGCGACTAAACCACAACCACCACCACCACCACCCTCTCCCTACTGGTAAACACTAGTTTGTTCTCTGAATCTGTGAGTCTGCTTCTTTTTTTTTATATTCACGAGATTGTTGTATTTTTTAGAGTCCACATATAGGTGATCTTATACAGTATTTGTGTTTCTGTCTACCTTATTTCACTTTAGCATAATGCCCTCCAAGTCCATTCATGTTACCACAAATGGCAAAATTTCATTCTTGGTTATGGCTGAGTAGTATTCCATTGTATGTGTGATATAATGGCACCCCACTCCAGTACTCTTGCCTGGAAAGTCTCATGGATGGAGGAGCCTGGTGGGCTGCAGTCCATGGGGTCGCTAAGAGTCGGACACGACTGAGCGACTTCACTTTCACTTTTCACCTTCATGTACTGGAGAAGGAAATGGCAACCCACTCCAGTGTTCTTGCCTGGAGAATCCCAGGGATGGGGGAGCCTAGTGGGCTACCGTCTATGGGGTTGCACAGAATGGGACACAACTGAAGTGACTTAGCAGTAGTGTTGGACCCCTCAAGTTCCCTCTGTGTAAACATATCATGGTTCTTTTCCTTGCTAAGAGTGGTCCTGCTTGTTTTCATGGCCCTTGGCATTTCCTTGCATTGATCCATGATATGTTACTTCCTCTTTCTCCTGTGACCATAGTCCAGATCAGAGCTGTGAGGTAAAATCCACGGTCCCAGAGTCAGCACTGTGTGCTACTGCTCAGTGCATATGGGCTCTCAGAATAACCACATTCAAGCTTTTTTTAGAAGTCACGAGGAATGTGCGTCCACTTCTGAGTACAGCAGGAGGCTATAAATCCCTATTGCAAGTATGTGTCAGATATGAGGCTGGATGGAAATTTAGATTCTTGAAAAATTCCAAGATATTTTTCATTGCCGTCCATTTTTATGCCTTATGTATTTATCCAGGCTAGCTTTCACTTGAGTCAGTTACACTTAGCCAGCGTTTCCTCTCCAGTAAGTTTCCAAGAGCTCCACATTTCTTTCTCCTGATTTGTTGTACAGTATTTTTTTCTGTACATACTAATATACTTACTCCATGGGGTCACAAAGAGTTGAACATGACTGAGCAGCTGAACTGAATATACTTACCACTCTGCAAATGTTCCTACTTTTTTCTCTTCTGGGACCATTCACTTGGTTGCTTTTCTTCTCTTGGTTGCCTGAATCTTCAAAGCTCACTTCACGCCCCACCCTCTCCAAACCAGTGAAACCTCCTGACAAGCGGTTCCCAGCTACTCTGGGGACACATCTAGGAATACAAAGCCAAGATATACTCATCACTACATTGTTAAGAGGGATTCCCTAGTGGCCGAGTCAGTAAAGAATCCACCTGCAATGCAGGAGACCCAGGTTTGATCCCTGGGTTGGGAACATCCCCTGTAAAGGAAATGGCAAGCCACTCTAGTATTCTTGTCTGGGAAATCCCGTGAATAGTGGAGCCTGGCAAGCTACAGTCCATGAGGTCACAAGAGTAGGACATGATTTAGTGACTAAACCACCACCTTCACCACATTGTTAAGAACCAGAGTGTATCAGAGGGTTCAAGCATTAACAGGATAAGCTCAGATCAGGAAATGAATTATGTACTAGCAAATCTGGATACTAATCCCTCTTTAGTAACTAACCGGATGTATGACCTTGGGAACCTTAATTCTCCTCTGTGCATTTCAGTTTTACTTTTCTGCAAAATGGGGGGGGGGGGGCTATATGAGTGAACTGTCATGTAAAGTTGTTATTAGAAAAATTCATTTTTTATAATGTCAGAATAATGGCATTTTCATATTACTAACCAGACTTTGATTAGAAGTCACAGTTGTGTCCTCAACTTTGATAAACATAATAAAGCTATTAGTTGATGCAAATTAAAAAAAAAAAAGATTGGCTAGGAAGTATGTGTAAACTACACTTGAAAGCCATTCTTATTATTTTAGAACCATCCTTTAAGTATGACACTTTCTCTATTATTCTGATAGCAAACAAGTTTTCTATCCTTATATTTTTGTTTTTAGTGAATAGTTTCCTGCTATGCCTGTATATCAAAATGAAAATACACTTAAATATAAAATTTACCAGGAAATTTGTATTGGAAAATACAGTACAAAAATTTTGTGGATGTCGTTAGTAAGGGCTTCCCAGGTGGCGCTAGTGGAAAAGAACCTGCCTGCCAGTGTAGGATACATAAGAGTCATGGGTTCACTCCCATGGAGTGAAGGCAAGGCAACCCACTCCAGTATTCTTCCCCAGAGAATTCCATGGACAGAGGAGACTGGTGGGCTATAGTCTAAAGGGTTGCAAAGATTCAGACACAACTGAAGTGACTTAGCATGCACTCATGTCGGTAGATTGGGGCTTTTCCGAGGGAAATGATGGCATGTCATTCAAATATGATGGAGGACTCTTACACAATACAGGGTATCACTGAGAACGGTTGGTTTGAATATCCCAGGAGTTGAAAGTTGATGGCTACACTTCCTATCTGGTCTTGGGTTGGTTAAGTCACCTTGAGAAGCATAAAGCAGGAGAATTGGTGCCAACATGATAGCTGAGTGAAGAAGTGGAAATTTTTTGCAATAAAGTTTCGATAAAAAGTGACCCTTCCAAACAGCCAGCATCAACTCTGCTGGGCGTTTGGAGAAGTGGATGGATCTGACTTTCAAACATCAAAAGAAAAGGAAATTTTTTTCTTCTAGGCTGGTCTGAAGGGAAAGTGAAATTGCCTTGCTAGGGCAAGAGAAGTAGGCTCACAGGCTGCTGCTGACAAAGACTGCTAACAGGCTGCAGCTTTGTCACGTCACACTGCCAGCAACCACCCCGTTGCTGACAAAGACATTGACCTTTGGTAGACTTGATTCTCTAAAATAATGAGGGGCCAGGAGAAAATGCATTTGCATAATGTAAAGAGTGTCTGTGTAACTGCCCAAGAAAGATGTCATGTAGAATAAAAATGCGAAGCATTCTGTCCTTCCTGACTAAATGCATGACCCTAGGGTAAGTCAAAACCAAGGTACAAAACTCTCAGAGTATCATTTAGATGCAGATGTGTGGTAAAGTACCCGCTTGCCAATGCTGGAGACAAAGGGGATGCAGGTTCCATCCCTGGGTCAGGAAGATCCTCTGGTGGAGGGCATGGCAACCCACTCCAGTATTCTTGCCTGGAGAATCCCGTGGACAGGGGAGCCTGATGGAGTGCAGTCCATTGGGCCGCAAAGAGCTGGACATGACTGAAGTGACTGATTACACATGCTTGCGTGTTGTGGCAGTCCTCAGTCTTTTAGGAATCTTGGATGCCCTCCTCGGTACAGAGGAAGGAAACTGATAGCTACTGCTATGGTGGAAAGAGTTTGGAATTAAAAGGCAAATTGTACTTTCACATTTGGTTATTATGATTCTTGGCATATGTCATTTGTTCTTTCTGAGTCTCAGCTCCTAATGTATAAAATGGGGACAATGTTGTATGTGGGATGAATAATGTAAAAATATAAACATATATTTTAAACTATGATGCACAGATTTTAAAAATCATTAATGTCACAGGGTCAATTGTTTATGCTGTTTTAATTGGAGCCCTCTGAGAAGCCGGCACAAAGAAGGGTTTACACATGCATGTGATTTACTAGTGGAAATGTCTGTGCAAGGGCAGGTAGGGAGGGAGTGGAGGAGAACTGACACACCTTAATGCAAGGTGACCTTCAGTGGAGAGAGAGGTGCAGAGGAAGTTGGGGTGAATGTGTCATAGATTGCTGCACAGTCTACGTTTTTGCAAATCCAGCCACAAGTCTTCAAGATAAAACATGGCTGCGAGGAAAGACCTGCAGCTCCTGGCATAACAGGGGAGAGCAGAGTCTGACTCTATGTTGGATCTGTTTCTTCAGCTTTGGGTTCTCATTGCTGTTGTTTCTGTAGTCGTGGAAGGGATGCTGTCTATAGCTGTAAGCATACATAACGGCCTGCCTTGGGGAACCCTGCCCCCTCTACCTGAAAGTTAAACTAAAATGCCTTTGCTCAGCTCAGAGGGAGAAAATCTGACCCTGCCCACCTGTGAGTGGCTGCAGAAAAAAAGAATACATCCCATCCCCATGCTGGCCAACCCAGGAGATATTTTGCAAGACCAATGGCCTTTTTACTTTACTTTTCTACCTCCTCCCTGTGTCTGTTATATAAAAAAACTGGCATCCAGACCCCAGTGAGATGGTACTCTAGGGTGCTAGCCCATCATCTTCTCAGACACCCAGCTTTCTAAATAAAGTCGTTATTCCTTGTCTGGTGGCTAAGACAGTAAAGCATCTGCTACAGTGAGGGAGACCTGGGTTCAATCCCTGGGTCAGGAAGATCTCCTGGAGAAGGAAATGGCAACCCACTCCAGTATTCTTTCCTGGAGAATCCTATGGACAGAGAAGCCTGGTAGGCTACAGTCCATCGGGTCACAAAGAGTCAGACACGACTGAGCGACTTCACTTTCACGTTCTTTCATTCCTTGCCTGAACATGTGTGCAGGGAGCAGACAGAACTTGGATTCAGTAACACTAGGACTGGGTCTGCCTNTTCCTGGAGAATCCTATGGACAGAGAAGCCTGGTAGGCTACAGTCCATCGGGTCACAAAGAGTCAGACACGACTGAGCGACTTCACTTTCACGTTCTTTCATTCCTTGCCTGAACATGTGTGCAGGGAGCAGACAGAACTTGGATTCAGTAACACTAGGACTGGGTCTGCCTTAATGTCTTGGCCCAACTCAGTCATTGACTGAGGGAGACTTAGCTTTGAGGCAAAGACAGCAGTGATTACCAAAGCTCAACAGCTGTGTCAGCTGTGCTTCTGTTTGGCCAAGAGCATTCTCATGGCTGCTGTGGGTACTTTACATTCAAGAAATTTTCTCAGAAGACTATACCTGGATGATGGGAAGATACCAGCCATGAAGCGATGTGGGGCACAGTTGTCGGAAGAGGGGATAGGTACTATAGAGATCCCAAGGGCCAATGAGCCCTCCCTATGTTCAAGGAGGCCATTAGGCCCTAGATCTGCAAGGAGCAGGGAAGAGTTGTAGGAGCTGATGCCAGGGAAGTGACCGGAGATTGGGTAAAGGCCTCACAGGTCAGGTGATGAGTTTGAGTTCTATAGCATAAAATGCAAAGCTATTAGAGTGTTTTTTAGGCAGGCCAAAGAATGCTCAAACTACCACACAGTTGCACTTATCTCACATGCTAGTAAAGTAATGCTCAAAGTTCTCCAAGCCAGGCTTCAGCAATACGTGAACTGTGAANGCTGAGTCATACCTGACTCCTTGCGACTCCTCGGATTGTAGCCTGCCAGGCTCCTCTGTCCATGGGACTTCCCGGGCAAGAATACTGGAGTGGGTTGCCACTTCCTTCTCCAAGGGATCTTATATACACATAAGAATAATATAATATAATGTAATGTATCATAATATATATAATGAATTTTCAGATTTCAAGTCCTTTTTAGAGATATGAGAATTTCCTTGCACAAACTAGATGAACTCAATCCATGAGGCTGGATTTTGAAGGAGGCTGCCTAAATGTTAGAGCTGAAAGGACAGTGGCTTTCTTTGAGGCCAAGTCTAGGACCCTGTAGAACCTGAAAGATTTAAAGTATCACTTTGACCTCTTATCCTCACCAGACTTCTTTTCAAAGGAGCAATTTCAGTACATGTAGAAACACCCAAAATGAGCACGGGACACCTGTTAGCGATGAGGAGAGGCACTTAAAGGAGCAGGCGTAGATTCCCGTTTCGTCCGCATTCTGGTCAGGAAGAATCACACATTTAGCTTTCACTTTCGCATGACGCATCGTCCTGCACACACCTCTCAACACATGTCCATTAGCTGTAAATGGTCCCAAATGTGGACCTTTCTGAAGCGATAACAGCAGAGCCATTAAAACAGTGACAGGTCCTAAAGTTGTCTGCTACTCCATCCCCATCCTCCATTCCTCCCACCCACCCGTTTCCTACCATCTTGAATAACTTAGCGTCTTTCATTTGCTAGCAGATTAAAACTGCTTTCTCTTGGCTTATTTACCTTGCTCATCGAACAAAGAGGAAACACGCTAGTTAAGAAGCAGCAACTAGAAAAATGATAACTTGTTAAAGAGGCGCTGATCATATTTCACAACTCTCCTTTTACAGAATAATGCTCACGGAGATCAGAATGTAAACATAAAAACTCTGCATGCAAGAAAAAGTTTTCAGAAGCTAGTGAACTGCAGTGTGCTTTGGAGTTATAGAACGTAAAACTTGAAGGATATTGGAGTACAAATTAGCTCAACTACCTCTCATCCACGTATTCACTCACTCGTATGTTCACCCAGTGTTTCCTGAGTACCTACTATGTGCCAAGCTCTGGGATGGTGAAACTGAGCGCTTCATAAACTGGATCTCGAGGCGTGTGCTCCCTAGAGCAGGCTTCTTCCGCAAAGGGCCAAAGAGGAGACGGGCTTCACTTTGCAGACCTCACGGTCTCTCTCGTAGCTACTGAGCTCTGTCACTGCGCACAGGTCGCCACAGCTTGGGCTTCCCGGATGGCTCAGTGACAAAGGGCCAGCCTCCCAGGCAGCAGATGCGGGTGCGATCCCTGGATCAGGAAGATCCTCTGGAGGAAGCAATGGCAACCCACTCCAGTCTTCTTGCCTGGACAATCCCATGGGAATCCAGCGGGCTACAGTCCACAGGGTTGCAAGAGTCGGACACGACTGAGTGACTAAACAACAAGAAGCCACAGCCTGTGTGCAGACGGGTGTGACTGTGTTCTGAAACTTTACAGACACTAAATTCTGAATCTCCTATATGTTTCACATGTCAGAAATATTCTGCTTTTGATGTTTTTCCATTACTTAAAAGTGTGAAAATTGCAACTTCCCTGGCAGGCCAACTGTGAAGACTCTTCCTTCTTAGTGCAAGGGTTGTGGGTTTGATCTCTGGTCAGCCTTGCAGCCAAAAAACCAAATCATAAAGCAGAAGCAAAACTGTAACAAATTCAATAAAGACTTTAAAAATCAGTTCAGTTCAGTTCAGTCACTCAGTCGTGTCCGACTCTCTGCGACCCCATGAATTGCAACATGCCAGGCCTCCCTGTCCATCATCAACTCCCGGAGTTCCCTCAGACTCACGCCCATCGAGTCAGTGATGCCATCCAGCCATCTCATCCTCTGTCGTCCCCTTCTCCTCCTGCCCCTAATCCCTCCCAGCATCAGAGTCTTTTCCAATGAGTCAACCCTTCACATGAGCTGGTCAAAGTACTGGACCTTCAGCTTTAGCATCATTCCTTCCAAAGAAATCCCAGGGCCGATCTCCTTCAGAATGGACTGGTTGGATCTCCTTGCAGTCCAAGGGACTCTCAAGAGTCTTCTCCAACACCACAGTTCAAAAGCATCAGTTGTTTGGTGCTCAGCTTTCTTCACAGTCCAACTCAATGGTCTACATCAAAAAAAGTAAAAATCAACACTACTCACATGTTGTTCAAAAACAGGCATCAGAAATGGTTGGCCTGCAGGTTCTACCCCTGGTCTAGAAGGGGGTAAACAGAAGTGTGACCTTGCACATTGGTGACCCAATAAGGAAAAAGGTTGTGATTAGATGTCACCACATGCCTGGAACTTCCATTAGAAGTGAAGGACTAAAGGAAGCCAAACGGGCAACAGGAGCATGGGATGACCTGGGATTGACATATATACCCTATGAATATGGTGACTGTAGCCATGAAATTAAAAGACACTTACTCCTTGGAAGAAAAGTTATGACCAACCTAGATAGCATATTCAAAAGCAGAGATATTACTTTGCCGACTAAGGTCCGTCTAGTCAAGGCTATGGTTTTTCCAGTGGTCATGCATGGCTGTGAGAGTTGGACTGTGAAGAAGGTTGAGTGCCGAAGAATTGATGCTTTTGAACTGTGGTGTTGGAGAAGACTCTTGAGAGTCCCTTGGACTACAAGGAGATCCAACTAGTCCATTCTGAAGGAGATCGGCCCTGGGATTTCTTTGGAAGGAATGATGCTGAAGCTGAAGCTCCAGTACTTTGGCCACCTCATGCGAAGGGTTGACTCATTGGAAAAGACTCTGATGCTGGGAGGGATTGGGGGCAGGAGGAGAAGGGGACGACCGAGGATGAGATGGCTGGATGGCATCACTGACTCGATGGATGTGAGTCTGAGTGAACTCCGGGAGTTGGTGATGGACAGGGAGGCTTGGCGTGCTGTGATTCATGGGGTCGCAGAGAGTCAGATACGACTGAGCGACTGACCTGAACTGAATGCTGTGTACAAAATAGATAACTAACGAGAGCCTACTATACAGCACGGGGGACTCTACTCAATGCTCCATGCTGACCTAAATGGGAAGGAAATCCAAAAAGAGGGGAATGTGTGTATACAGATAGCCGATTCATGGGCTTCCAGGTGGTGCAGTGGGGAGAAATCCACCTTCGATGAAGGAGACATGAGTTCAATCCCTG
Organism: Neotragus moschatus; assembly: GCA_006410615.1. Lineage (NCBI taxonomy): Eukaryota > Metazoa > Chordata > Mammalia > Artiodactyla > Bovidae > Neotragus > Neotragus moschatus. The sequence goes on along the minus strand of SJYA01001690.1, from coordinate 1,614,040 downwards.
GGTTGGGAAGATCCTTTGAAGAAGGAAATGGCAAACCACTCCAGTATTCTTGCCAGGGAAATCCCATGGACATGGAAGTCCAGCAGGTGGCAATCCATGGGGTTGCGAAGAGTCAGTCATAGCAACTGAGCGTGCACGTGGTACTTCGTTTCCGGCAGTGATGACAGCCCGGTGATTGGGAGCCACCTCAGATGGTTTGACCTTCCTGGCGTGAAGCACGGGTGGCCAGAAGATCCAGGAAGAACGTGAAGGGACACGGAGAACAGGACGAGACAGCTGGACCAGAGGAGAGCCCAAGAGGGCCTCAAGCAGGCGACTGGCATGGTCAGCTTGGGTCTGCGTTAAACGGGTCAGCGCTGGTCACAAGCGGGAGAGCAGAGTCAAACAAGAATCCCAGACACGACAACTTGCCTATAACTCTTCAGATGCCAGGCTTTTACCTAGAAGCCAGGAGGAGATGATTCCCAAGAAGACCTCATCCCATGAATCAGGAGAGAAAGGGTTCTAGAAATTCAGCATGGCCTGAGCACCGGGGCTCCATAGACGCCCTCTGCGGGGATGCAGGGCACAGATGAGCTGCCTGGGTTTGAAGAGCCAGGGACACCAGAGAAAGGAGGCACTTTCATCACCATTTTAGAAAAGGGGCCAGGTCACAAGACTGTAACCACGGAGGAGCCTTCCAGGGGACAGACCCCTCCCCGCATCCTCCGCTGTAGCTCCTCTCTGAAGCACCCAGATGTCAGGATCTGATGCAGCTTCCCGAGTTGCTTTACAGATGCAAAACCCCCTCCAAACGGAAGGTGTTCACTACTTGATGACCGTAAGCGCAGTAGCCCCCAGGCCTCCGGGGCCCTAAGGATTGATCGCGCTGGCCCGTAAGACACAGCCCTCTTGCCTCACCGTCAGCCAGCCAGAGAACTGGCCACACGCTCTGCTATGTGCTTTCCTTGTGCGCACGCGTGCTCAGACGCTCAGTCGTGTCTGACTCCTTGTGACCCCGTGGACTGCAGCCTGCCAGGCTCCTCTGTCCATGGCATTCTCAGACTGGGTTGCCAAGCTCGCCCTCAGGGCATCTTCCTGGCTCAGGGACGGAACCCATGCCTCATGCGTCCCCTGCACTGGCAGGCGGGTTCTTTACCACTCGTGCCATCGCCTGGCCTTGAAAAACGCCTTCCTGCGACCCACCAGGGGGTTGGAGGGCTCTGCGCACTGGCGCCCGGATGCCCTGCCCAGCACCTGCAGGGCCCACTGCTTCCCGCACCACGATCTAGCATCGGTTGATGGGCTTTGCTGTGCACAGGCAAGTGGGCTGGAGTCCGGCTTAGCAACAGGCTCCTGGGTGACAGGATGCCACCCCACCTGGGGCTGTGTGGCTCCGAACTCCACCCTGTCATCAGTCGGTCACACTGAGCTTAGCTCAGCCCAGAGTGGCCACTAATTGTATAAGGAGCAAAACTGTGAAGGACAAAGTATGCTGACTCCTACAGTTAGGATTATTTCTTAAAGATTTTTGATGTGGACATTTAAAAAGTCTTTATTGAATCTGTTGCAATATTGCCCCCATATATGATTGGGTTTTTGCCTCCTGGGCATGTGGGGTCTTAACTCCCTGGCCAGGGATCGAATCACCAGCCTGCCAGGGAAGCCCCTCTCTCATTCTGATTACGGCAGGTAATGGGCCATAAAAGAATACCTGGTCAGTTAGCCCAAGAAGCCGCAGTGACACGTCCACCACTTCCCACACTCTTCTCCATCTCAGCGCGGAGCAATAAAGGAATCCCCGAGAGGCGCCATCTGGTTGGCCCCCAGAACACCCCGCAGAGAGGAGCCAGGCTTGAACTTGGCTTCCACTTACTCCACAAATACCCAGTCCTTTCCTTAGACCCACTGGAGCCCGAGGGTTTCAAATGAGCCACAGGAAGAAGGCGCATTATTAAGAAAATGGGAAACAGTAAAAGTGGATTCTGACCAAAAGAAAACTCCTCCAAATGCACTGTGTTCCAAAACAGGACCAATTGGGAAGTCAGAACAAGGGTGGGCAGGCCCAGAGGTCATGGAAAAAGTCTAAATTTAAGAGAAGTTCAAGGCTATCAAGAATGTTGTCCCTGCTTGCGTGTGACTTACCCAGAGACACAGATGGGGGTGAGAATCTAAGACTACTCTGCCTCTCGTCCAAATCTTTGTTTCTGCTAGACTTTACCACGTCCTGGAGACTTGGGGGCGTGAACTAATCGACAAGGAATTACTCATGGTAATAGTTTCCAGAGCGATTACATTACTTTTGGATTCTAAACACAGGTTTTGTTTCTAAAAGAAAACTATATTGTTTGTTTCTAATACTTGCTTTTTTTTCTTTCTTTTTTTAATGCTTGTCTGGAGTCTCCTTCATGGAAGGCGGCAGTAGCAATATTATTTTTCCCAGATAAAACGCATCCAAAAGGCCATTTAGCAACTTGTTATGCATAAATGTAGCCACATTAAAGAATGAGTAAGTGTAGCTGGATGCATGAAAGCCAGAGTATATTAATGTACAGTAGAGTAGTTTTCTTCAATTATCTTTTTTACTAGCTATCTTCTAACATTAAAACAATATTCTGTATGCAAGACATTTAAAAGATAACATATAATTACTCAAGTCATATATTAGCATATATATACATAATTGAGGAGAAGGCGACGGCACCTCACTCCAGTACTCTGGCCTGGAAAATCCCACGGATGGAGCCTGGTGGGCTACACAGTCCATGGGGTCGCTAAGAGTCGGACATGACTGAGCGACTTCACTTTCACTTTTCACTTTCATGCATTGGAGAAGGAAATGGCAACCCACTCCAGTATTCTTGCCTTGAGAATCCCAGGGACGGGGGAGCCTGGTGGGCTGCCGTCTATGGGGTTGCGCAGAGTCTCGGACACGACTGAAGTGACTTAGCAGCAGCAGCATACATAATTGATTCATCTTTCTCCTTTCTGTTTCTTTCTCTAAATAGAGATTTATTGATATTGTCAACTTAAATAGTCATCACCTAAACATTGAGAGTTATGCTTTCTTTAGTGGAAATTTTTCGGACTTCAAGCATGGTAGACAGCATCTCACGTGATCCTGAGAAAACTGCTCCGAGGGGGTGAGGGGAGGAGCCAGGATATATAGAAGTCTGCATAAGGGCTGGTAGTCTGAACATCAAAACATTATTGTTAATTAAAGAAAACCAGGTAGCCCGTTAAGGGGTTCAGCGCTTTTCTACCTACAGGAAGATGCAAGTGTCTGAGTCACTGGACTCATTCCTCTCCCGTGCATCTCGGCTTTCCTGGGCAAGTACCCTGTGTTTCTCCACATCCTGAGCTCCTTGGGGCTCACTGGGGAGAGTGGCTGGTAGACACGGGGGATTTTCCTGCCCGAGTGCCCTTCGGGCTCAGGACCTCACATGGAAGAGCTGGAATCAGCGATGACTGTGACATTCTTGGTTACTGGCGTGGCAGGAAATACTCCACTTCTCGATATTAAAATTGCGACGCCTACACTGACAGTGATATACAGACACACGCACACACACACACACGCACGTACGCACACACGCACACACGCACGCACACACGCACGCACGCACGTGCACACACACGCACGCACACACGCGCACGCACGCACACACGCACACACGCACACGTGCACACACGCACGCACGCGTGCGCACGCACACGCACGCACACACGCACGCACGCAAGCACACACACGCACGCACACACGCGCACGCGCACGCACGCACACACGCACACGTGCACATACACACGCACGCACACACGCACACGTGCACACACGCACACGCACGCACACATACGCACACGCACGCGCACACACACACGCACGTACACAAACACACACATAGAGCCTGTGCACCATTTTCACTTAAAACGTCGCCGGCTTTATTGCTATTTCCGTGACTAAAATCCATTGTGTAATCTCACGTAAATAAGCTATTTGAACATACACTGCTGTCCGCGTCTTTTATCCATTCTTTATTACAGGTCCTTGGCTTGCGACTGTGGATGGACTTGGAGTCGAATAACAGTTAAGGAAACCAGTACCTATGGCCAGAGTGCATGAATCCACACCCTCAAATCACGCTTGAAATAACAGTTCTCACAGCAGCCTTGTCAGCACGCGTGCCAATCTGCCGTGAGCTCAGTCGTGCCTGACCCTCTGCAACCCCACGGACCACAGCCGGCCAGGCTCCTCTGTCCATGGGATTCTCCAGGCAAGAGTACTGGAGTGGGTTGCCATTCCCTCCTCTAGGGGATCTTCTGAACAGAGGGATCAAGCCTGCGGCTCCTACATTGGCAGGCAGATCCTTGACCATTGAGCCACCAAGGAAGCGTGGATCCCACATGCTGCAAATAAAAGAGAGAGAGAAAAAAAAAAATCCCACCCATCCCAAAGAAGAGCCAAGAGCCTTTGTGCCTGGATCTTGGCAGAAAGACCTGCACAGTCAAATAAATAAATGGATTTTAGACAACGATCTAGTTTGGATTGCTGTATTTGAATGTAAAGACTCTTCCATGACTGCCTAGTGTTGCTTCCTTCCTAATAATTTATCGATACAATTAAGCTGCTGGAATGGAGAGCCTTTCCATCTTGGTTCACTAATAAAAATTCAAATTTTTATCTACTTCTCTGCATGGCTCCATTACATATTTTTCTGGTTTTATGCTTATATTACTGTGAGGTGAAAAAAAAAAGTATCGTCATACCAATTTTACAGGTAAAACAAACAAAACAAACAAAAATCAAGACAAGCAATAGAGACAGGGAATTTTTCTGGACTCGAGCAGTGAATCAGACACCCTGCCTGCAAGCTCAGCCTGACCTCACCACCAGACCATGAAATCTAGATCCTGACCCAGAATTATTTAATCCAGCTGTGAGACTTAGGAAGCCACTTCATATGCTGGCTTTCTAGTTAAAAATAACAGTTCGTTTCCTATTGCGTTTCAAACACTGCTGGTTTCACCAAGATTCTTCATTGTCCCCCTAAAGCGTAAGGAAACCAGCAGCCACCAAAGAGTGTCATAACCTGCAGAAGGCCGGCTACTGCCTACTTCCTCTCCCATGGGAACTCAGCCCACAGAAGAGGAGTAAGAAAGGGCACGTGCTAAGCATCCAGGCGCTAATTTCTTAAAAATACCCATTTAATCTTCACGCCGTCTTAGTTCTTGAAAAGTTCTCCATTTTCTAGATGAAGCATTAAGATTCAGGGCTTTACATACTTTTCCTAAAATAACTGAGAGAATGAGCGGTAGAGTCAAATTTGGAGGCCGGGATTGTTGAGGTCAAAATAGAGGCTTTTTTTTTTTTTCTAATCTTCCCCTAGTAACAGATATGCTTACCCACCAGACAACCACAGGGGTTAGAGTCTAACAAAGTGGCCTCAGAGTCAGGGGGAGAGATAGTTAGGGAATGTGGGATGGACGTGTACACACTACCGTATTTAGAATGGACAACCAAGGTCCTGCTGTCCAGCACAGGGAACTCTGCTCAGTGATCTGTGGCAGCCTGGGCGGGGGAGGGGGGGAGTTTGGGGAGAATGGACACACGTATATGTGTGGCTGAGTCCCTTTGCTGTCCACCCGAAACTATCACAAGCTTGTTAACCAGCTATGCTCCAATGTAAAATTTAAAAACTTAAAGAAAAGTGAATAAGCAACAAAGACCTACTGTATAACAAAGGCAATTCTGTTCAATTTATGTAATGATCTAAATGGGAGTAGAATTTGAAAAAGAGCAGATTCATGTATGACTGAGCCGTTTTGCTGGATACTTGAAACTATCACAACATAGACTTCCCTGCTGGCTCAGACAGTAAAGAACCTGCCAATCTAACTGCAATGCGGGAGACCTGGGTTCAGTCCCTGGTTCGGGAAGATCCCCTGAAGGAGGGAATGGCAACCCACTCCAGGATTCTTGCCTGGGGAATTCCATGGACAGAAGAGCCTGGTGGGTCCTCTTCTAATTCCATGGACAGAGGAGCCTGGGTCGCAAAGAGTCGGACACGACTGAGCGGCAAACACTTTCACTTTTCATTACAGCATTGTTAATCAACTCTACTCCAATATAAAGTAGTGTCAATAAAGAGAAAAGAAAAGAAACACAAGTGGACACAAAGGCTACCTCTAGCAGTGATTAAAAATGGGTTAAAGCAGGATAAGCATAATAGCTGTTAATTTGAAAACTGCTCACAGATTGCTGCATTTTTGAGTCATCAAAGTATACCGCAAATTAAAACGAGATTTTCTGACTGATGGTTTGGCTCTGTAAGGAGACAGCCCTGCAGGATCCGTCGCCTACAGGATTGCACCGAGGAATCTGTGCTCATTTCGCGTGGTGCTGGAGCATGACTGTGACTATGAGGCCAGATTATTTCCATTTTGCCTCCTGACTTGCTCTTCATCCAGCCCTTTCCTAACATAGCGTGAACACAAAGGTCAATTTCCTGCAGTCAATTTGAAAAAGGCCAACTCTCAATTAACTTTGCAAAAGGGGTCAGAGGTGACGTGGCGAAATAAAATCCAGCAAGTAATGCAAAACACCCATCTCAGCCCAGAGCTGTAAGGGCCACTGCTTCCCCATCGCTGACTGGAGCGCTGGCCAGGAGTAACTCGGACACATTTGCAATCTGTTGCTCAAACTGCATTATTTCTCGGACCCTCCTAGGTGGGCAGATCAATAAGGGATGGTATGGAAGTCTAGAGAGTCTGGAGAGAATAGGAAAAAGCAGAAATAAAGGAACATAGGGGTGCTAGGCAAGCTAAACATAATTTTTAGGGTTATTATTATTTAGAAGTTGCCAGAGTCTTTCCTCCAACCTCAAATGAATACGCACATTTCTCACTCACCTGTAATTGCCCTGCCACTTCCGCAGATGAACTGCCATTTCAAGGGCCAAGCAAAGGCCTCTGCGAAACATTGAAAGCCCACCCTACGCTCCCACGCTGCCAGGGACCCCCTAAATCCAAACCCGTCAGGGCCCTCAGCAGAGCGGTTCACTGTGGTCTACCAAAATTAAAACCCCAAAATGCTCGCTGAGCCCCTAACTGTTGACATGGGGCAAACCCAGGGACTTCTCAGTACGTCATGCCGTCTTAAAAAGTGGCTGGGTCAACCTTCCTGAGTAAAGAACATGAAGGAGGGGGCGAGGAGTGGGTAAAGAGCCCCGTCCCAGCTTTGATACAAATCCCCATAATCAAAACCATACTCAGCCAACTCGGTCTTACCTCCAAACTCCCTGAGACGCTATGAACATTGGCAGACAATGCATATAATTAAGGTGGAGAATGTTCTCGTAAATGTTTGTCTCCATCTGCTAGCTGTTTTAGCAAAGGTGGGGAGATTTCTTGTGGTCAGGCTGGAGAATTAGAAGAGGGATTCCCAAATCTCCCGAAAAGCAGCTCGGGAGAATGGCACAGCGACAGTGCCAGACTGTGCAGACTTGGGAAGCCAAGAAAGACGGAGCTCAGAGTGTGTTTTCCAGCCCTAATTGTCCCAGAGCCGGCTGGGTGCAAGAGCGACCTCACCAACTCCCCCCTCCTTTTTTTTTCTTTTTCTTTTTTGCTGTAAAGAAACACGGAGAGAGTGGAGCATTGTTGTCTTTCAATACTAAGGTGGGGGAAGTGGGCAAAAGAAAGTCGGAGTGTTCTGGCACCAGAATAATTTCTCCATTACCTCAATTAGTTCCAATGATGTGGAAAAGTTCTGTCTGGAGAAATCAAACAAAACGTAAAATCGCCAAAGCTCTGGTGGTGGTGGCGTAGGTGTTGATATAGGCATTAGTCAGCAATACTGATTGCAGTGAAGTCACTCGAGAGCCCTGTCGCTGGAACCCGGGCAGAGAAATAAACTCATTAGATCAGCCCCCTTTACAGAAACACGTGGTTTTTCACGGTGGCACCAACGCCACCTGGCCTCCACCAAAAGATTTAGCTGTCTGCCCTTGGAAGGCACAATTTAGTAAGGTGTCTGGGAAAGAACTCTGTCTGGGTACCATTATTATTTTCTACAGAAACATAAATAAGTCCTCTTTCTCAAGAGCCACACTTGCCATTTGCTAGGAGATGCTGGATTTTCTTTAAGGGAGTAAGTGGTTCTTTGTGGCGATGGAGCACAGACTTGAGGCTGGGAGGATGAAGCTGTGAGAGGGACGGTCTTCACACACGGGGGCTCTGTGACGCTTGTCACTGACCATAAGCCTCCCGTGGACCACGCGTATGAAGCTCCCCACTGGGTGTTCAGTGATGGCTGGGTCACAGTTGCCGGGCACAGAACAGGGTTAACCCTTGCATTCGATTTTTGCATTGAGCAATCTAAACATCAACTTAAGATTTCATTAGCAGAAGGAATTGAGACAAAATATATGCTTTTCTTTTTCCACCATGTTGCTATATGCATACTCCTTGGCTCTCTTCCATATGGAGCCACACAGTAAATCTCTAGACTCTGCAAAGACCTTTCATGTATAGAGTTACAAGCTCAGTCGTGTCTGACTCTTTGTAGCCCCTCAGACTGTAGGCCACCAGGCTCCTCCATCCATGGGATTTTTCTAGGCAAGAATAGTGGAGTGGGTTGCCATCTCCTGCTCCAGGGGATCTTTCCGACCCAGGGATCGAAGGCGCGTCTCTTGCGTCTCCTACATGAGCAGGCAGATTCTTTACCACTCGCACCACCTAAGAAGCCCATAAATAGAGCTGTGTTAACATAATATATATCCCTTAATGTTTGGAAAAACTGACAAAACTTGATCTGCTCTGCTCTGCGATGGGCTGAACAATTCTCTCGCTGGTATATTTATCTCCCAGTCTAAGCATAACCTTCTTGAGGCGGTTATTTTGATAAAAGGTTAATGATGAACACAACAGGCAGAAAGACGATGGATAGACAGATAGAATATATTGTCTATTTTCTTGGTGGTCACTGATTTACTATATCCCTAAAACACACTTAGGTATTATACCCAGGTTATATAACTGAAGAAACTGTCCCAGAGAAGTTGACTAACTTTTCCAAAATCACACAAGCTAGCAAGTGGCAGGGACAGAATTAAGCTTGGGAAGCAAGAGATCCCCAGCTCCACCCACCCTCTTACATGGCCTCTGCAAGCCCACGTCAGGCCACGGTTAATAACTTGAATATTAAGCCCAATGTCAAGGCGGGATCGAGGCCCCTATTACTTTATACACCATAGTGTAGAGATGGGAACTAGTAAGTGGCTGATTGGAGAGCTTCATATGTTGCCTCGAAATGATTTTTCCGTTGTTTAACATGACGTGGTGCGTACCGATCGAATGCAATGACCAAGCTGGAATTTCATACCCCAATATTAAGCCGAGCCAGCTGGCCTCAGCCCAGTCCCTAAAGACTAGAAGAGCAATTAATAGTGTCATGAGCCCCTAGGGCACATGGTTAAGGAAGCCAAGTCTAGAATTACTCAAATTATTCCCTAGTATTTTGGAAGCTCCAGGCCTAGAAGCAACCTCTTCTCCCTTCAAGCCTAAAATTTTATTGGATAGATGAGAGTGATGAAAATATTACTCCTCTGCTTGGAGATTTCAATAATGTGGAGATGTTTTTGAAAACACCATCGGAATCTTCCAGTTCCTAAGAAGAGACTTTTACAGGTTGATATAGACTAGGGCTTCTCTGGTAGTTCAGACCGTAAAGAACCTGCCTGCCATGCAGGAGAATGGGGTTCAACCCCTCAATCGGAAAGATCCCCAGGAGGAGGGAATGAACACCCACTCCAGTATCCTTGCCTGGGAAATTCCATGGACAGAGGAGCCTGGCGGGCTGCAGTTAATGGGGTCACAAAGTGTCGGACACGATTCAGCAACACACACACACAGAGACTAGGACTCCCGGTAGGAATCCAAATTAGAAAGAGGCCCTCATCTGTTATTCTTCCTCTGATTCCAAGCTTTATGTTAGTGTTTGATGTTGCTGTTTAGTTGTCAAGTCATCATGTCTGAGTCTTTTGCAACCCCAAGAATTGTAACCTGCCAGGCTCCTCTGTCCATGGAATTTCCCAAGCAAGAATATTGGAGTGGGTTGCCATTTCCTTCCCCAGGGCATCTTCCCAACCGAGGGATCAAACTGGAGTCCCCCGTGCCGCCTGCATTGACAGGCGGATTCTTTACCGCTTGGCCACCTGGGAAGCCCTAAAGTTAGTATAGGGCTTGTTCATTCAACTAGCCTTCAGAACGCCAACCACCTTCGACATTATAAACAAGTCCTTATGAGTGAGAACAATAATTAAGTGATCATGCTATTGTACATTACTGCATAAAAAATTCCATTGAGTCTATCAAGAAATGGCTATTTTAGTTGTGTTTAGACTAAAACCTTGATTATCTACATCAGTGTTGGAAAGGAGATTGCAAAAGTAAACAACAGCTGCAGATTAACTGGAAATGTCGCACAAGGCTTTGACTTCCATATACCCTCACACCATTCTCTCCCCACGGTCATGTGGAGGACATCACAGTGATTTTCACTGTAGATGCTAAATATCTAATTTATATCAGTCTCATCATCCCCAAACGTCATAAGCGAGGCCACATCACTGTGAAGAACCACATGATGGTAAAGAGCCTGGGTTTACTTTATGAAAGAAGAACCTAGGTTTGGATACTGATTCTACTCTCTTCTGTGTGATCTTGGGCAAGCCACTTAGCCTCTCTGAGCATCTAAAAGAAGAATAAAAATATTGCATATCTCAGCAGATTGGTGAGAGAAATAGATTAGTACTTATCAAAAAGTACCCAGGGACTTCCCTGGTGGTCCAGGGTTTAAGAATCTGCCCGCCAAAGCAGGGGCCATGGGTTCAATCCCTGGTCCGGGAAGATCCCACATGCCACTGGGAAACAAACGCAGTGCACCTCAACCAGTGAGCCTGTGCTCTCGAGCCTGGGAGCCACAAACATGGAGCCCGTGGACCACAACTGCTGGAGCTCTCACGCCCTCGAGTCTGTGCTCCACAGCAGAGAAGCCACCACCACAGAGAACAGCCCCCGCTCGCAGAGAAAGCCCGCATGGTAACAAAGACCGGGCGCAGCCAAAAGTGAATAAATAATTGAAAGAAAAAGAGTGCTCAGCACAGTGCCCGGCACAGAGTGGCGGTTTGTAAGTGTGAGCTGTTCCTACGAGCACATCCTCTTCCACAAAGAATTCTGTGCTGAACACTCAGGAGAAGCTCAATATAAACGTGATAATTTGTTACATGAGGGAGACGATAATCACGAGTTGGACTACAATGCAGAGTAATTCTGGGAATTTAAAATGATTTTCTTTTTTAAAAAGTGCCTCCCTTGTTACCCGATTCTTCCCGTCTTTCTCGTTCCCCTATTTTATACTTTACTCAAGGCATCATTTCACGTTCCAAAATATTTGACTCTTATAGGTATTCAGAAGCCCCAGGAGAAATGGAATACATTTACAGACCCATAAACATCTAAATTAGTGCTATAAATGGGAAATAAAGTCTATAGTTGGAGGGTGCCCAATACATAATATGTTGTGGCAAAGAAGAGACTTCCTTTCTGGTGGCTGGAAAATCTATTTGCTCTAAGTATTCAATTTTCAAATGGATAATAAAAATAAATAATAGCATGCTTCTGCTTAAATTGCACCTTTCATGGGAAATCTCAAAGAGTCTTTCAACTGTTAATTTATGACCTCTGGGGAAAAGTAGGTGGCAAGTAATACCTTTCTTCCTCAAATGGAGAAACAGACACAGAGAGGCCCGAGTGACTTGTCCAAGGGCACAAGGCAGTCCCCAGCTTCAAGCAAACCAGACCAGCTCATAGGGAGAAAATGCAAAGATATTCTCTGCAAATGATTAAGACCCGTATTTGTTGTTGTTGTTCGATCACTACGTCATGCCCTGCTCTTTTTTTCCGAACCCATGGACTGTAGCCCACCAGGCTCCTCTGTCCATGGGATTTCCCAAGGATACTGCAGCCACTGCCATTTTCTTCTCCAGGAGATCTTCCAGACCTAGAGATCAAGCCTGAGGCTCCTGCTTGGCAGGTGGATTCTTTACCACTGAGCCACCAGGGAAACCCCAGATCCATAGTATTTGACTACAGAGCCAGAGACACATTCTGACATGGGCCGCACAACTGTTAGACCACTAATGCTAATTTCGTTGGTATACCAGTTGTCCGATTCCTCAAAAGCAACTACTTTCAAGCTTTGCGGTTTATATCAGTAAATGCTGATTCTCTTGTATGCCTCTGCAGGGGGTCTGGGAGTTTCTAGGCCAAGCTCAAGGCTGAGTTCAGTCATGTAGCAGGCTGGTCGGTATCTCCTCCCCATGTCTCTCACTCCACACGGAGCAGGGGTCTAGCCAGGGCCAGACTGTCTCATGGCAACGGCAGAGGAAGAAGAAAACGAATTCCAACCATTCGAGTAAATCGTGACTTTTCTCCTAATCCTGTGTGCCACTGCAAGTCAACGACTGAACTGTGACAGAAAGATGGAGAAACAGGCCCTTCCCAACGTGAAGCCGAAAAGCCATGTGGCCGTGCCTCAGGCCAGTTTCCCTGGAAGCACTCCACCCCCACGACAGGAAGAGAAGGGAGTGAAGGCTCCAAAACCACCATCTGATTTACCCCCACCAGCTCCTCCTCGTTAATATTTCAGACTCTTCATATGAGCTAGACCGGGGCCACATCAAACGCTTCTGTAATTTCTCCTGGACCAGGGTCGATCCCTGGCTTGGAAGGGTATAGTTTACATAAGATAGCAAATACTTTTTGTCATTTATTAGTATCTCCTAGATACTAAGGTTAAAGTGCTAAGCAGAGGTTTAAGAAGAAATCAGCTAGGAAGGAAATAATACCCATCAATTTGGATGCAATCACATGTGGTAGATCCATGTGAGTAACTTCAGCATGTGGTCTATTCACAGATGCTCTTTCATGCCTGGGATTTCCAAGGAGCCAGAAATGCCTGAGGTCTATAAAAGGTGCCATGAAATGTTTTCAGCAAATGGATTCTTGCTGCAGAGGAGATCTCGTGTGCTACGGTTCTACCTCCCCAAAGCCTCAGAAAGCCCAAGACGTCCAGGATGCCATGGGGGGATCTCGCTTGTTCCTTGCTTCCTGTTATGAATCTGCATCCTCCACAGTCATTCCCTGCTACCTCCACTCCCTTCCTCCAATCCTAGGTTGCTTCTCAAGCTAGACCAAAATTTCCAGCTTCAATACACATTGTTGTTGTCCTTCAGTCGCTAAGTTATGTCCGACTCTTTACGACCCCAATGACTGCAGCCAGCCAGGCTCCTCTGTCCTCCACCGTCTCCCGGAGGTTGCTCAGATTCATGCCCACTGAGTTGGTGCTGCCATCCAATCATCTCATCCTCTGTCACCCCCTTCTCCTGCCCTCAATCTTTCCCAGCATCAGGGTCTTTTCTATCGAGTAGGCTCTTCACATCAGGCGGCCAAAGTATTGAAGCCTCAGCTTCAGCATCGGGATATTCGAGGTAGATTTCCTGTAGGAGCCACTGGTTTGAGCTACGTTCACTGAGAATTCTGCATTGTCTTTGTCTCTCTCCCTCTCCTTCTCCCTCTCCCTCCCTCCCTTCCTCCTCCTGTTTCTCTCTCACTTTCTCCTCACACTATGAAGAGCCAAAAAAAAAAAAGGCCTAGGGCTCCAGTCTAGTCTGAATTTTCTAGAGGGCGATGAGATTTAAAGACGCTGCAGTCACTTTAGATGAGCGATGAGATCTCAGGACATGGAAGATTCCCCCGGTCTGCAAGGCCCCTGCAGGGCCGGCCTAGCCATGACGGGCAAGAACAAGGCCGGCAGTCCCCCTCCCACCTGTGAGGCCCGGCTTTCTCTCCAAGGCAGCAGCATGTCCTCCACATCACGGCCAACCCCTGCCTCCAGGCTCCATCTGAATCACTCTCCTTTCTGGTGAAATCTACAGGCTCCTGCCCAGAGAAGAGGGACTCCCACTGAGTCAGGACTCTTTCTCCAGGTTATATATGTCACAATTTTCCATGCTTTTAACAAGACTCAATTAAAAATTAATCGGCCCAGCGTGGCAATTTGAGAGGTAATTGTTTCTTTTTCTGACTCCATGGCCATAGGCTAAAAGCACACCCAGAACCTAAATTAATCATCTAATTGGGATTTTTCCATTCTCCAGCCACTCAGCCTTCCAGGGGTCCCCGCGACATGCTACCTGACCTCAATAATTAGATTGCCCTGGTGCCCACTCTGCGGCTTTCTGGCTTACTTTCCCTTCCAACACCCTTTAGTAAGATGGAAAATAGCCATGTGGGCTGTTTACCTGAGTCTTCTCCAATGACCAACAGACTTTATTTTCAGAAGCTAAAGGGCCGTCATAAGGATACACTGAAAACAATGGGCAGGTTACTATAGACAGCTTAGTCTGGAATAGCAGCAGTTGGTTTCCACATAATGGCAGTCTGCATTGGTTACAGAAAGCATGGTCTATTCATTCACCATTCAGTCTGTACAGACAGCATGAGCAATGCGAAGACATAAGAACTGTTATCTTTACAACTACAGAATGTCTTCCACATCGAACCACGCACATCCTCATTTAACACTCAGAGCAACTCTTCAAGTTATCATATTCTCTCTCATACAAATAAATCTATTGAGTAAAAGAAATTTGGTTAATAACAGAAGTATTTGTGTGTTGGCACAGAGCAGCTAACACACACACTACCTTTATACTGACTCAATATAAGAAATACGTTTTGTGTACTCTTCTCAAATTCAAGATTAACAGCAATCTTTTGGTTTCTGTAATGAAAGACGGTGAAGGCTTATATTTTATTCTTTCATTTGTTAAACCTTGGCAGGAGTCTTGTGCTTTCCTAAAGAGATGGAATGAAAGAGTCTATGTATTTTATTTTTTCTTAAGTTGCTACCTTGGGATAAACTAATCAAATGTTTTCACTATGTTCTTCACATAGGCTCATCCATCACACACTAGAAATGGAAAAAAAAAAGTTTTGAAGGATTTGGAGTAAATCTAAATGGAAGATTATTCCTTATGTATAGAATTACTATTCAGAAGACAGAGCTTGAGTTCTCTTTCCTCCATGAAACGAAACAGTAAAGAGCGCGTCTTCATCATACGTTGTTCTCTCTGAATACATTCAAGCTAAGAATTTATAACTTTGCAAACTTTTGCCATTCTTCAAAGTTTTTTGTGATCCAAAAACATATCTGGCACCTTGTAGGTAATTAAGAAATTAATTTTAATTGAATTGACCTAACCATACCCTTCAATCTCACACCAATAACTATTTTAAATGATACCAGTGATATATGTTTTGTCAACTCTAAAACAATATGCACACTTTAGGTATAAATATTAATTATAAGCATATGTCTGTATTTGAGATTAAGTTAATAGTATCCAAAGGGTTGTTCTTCTCTAGCCACTAGGATTTATTCTGCCAAGGCAGCCAATCTCTTCACAATACTAACTGTAGCTTTGATGAAACCTATTCCTTATAGTTGCATGGAATAATGAAGGCCATCGCTTTAATTTATTGGGATCATTTACAGGTGTATAAAAACAGTGCCAATTCTCTTTCAAAAATATTTATCAAAAAAGCAAATAAATAAGGTAGTGTACCAGTTTCATGTGTTCCGCTAATCTTTACATTTTACGTGCTCTTGAATCTTTACAATGCAACTATTATATTACTTAAGGGTTTCCCTGGTGGCTCAGATGGTAAAGAATCCACCTGCAATTCAGAAGACCTGGGTTCGACCCCTGGGTTGGGAAGATCCCCTTGAGGAGGGCATGGCAACCCACTCCAGTATTCTTGCCTGGAGAATCCCCATGGACAGAGGCGCCTGGTGGGCTACAGTGCATAGGGTCACAGAGTCAGACATGACTGAGCAACTAAGCACAGCACATTATATTACTCAAAGGCCCTACTTACCTTACGGAAGAGTCTTGGCTCTAGGGAAAAAAAAAAAAAAAAAAACAGCTTACAGGCATGCCTCATCATCCCACTAGACATATTTTCCAAACAAGCAATTCTGCTTTTACTAGCTTCATCTCAATCTTGACTAAAACAATCACTTACATAGACAAACCATGGGGATTTTGCACTTAGTCTAATCGAGACAGTCAAACAGTGCTAAGAAGTTTCAACAGTATTTGCTCTACACATAACGAAGGGGACAACTCCAGTCATTTTTACCTGGAGTATGACTGTTTTACAATGTGTGTTAGTCTCTGCTATCCAACAGTGTGAGTCAGCTATAAGCAGACATACGTCCCCTTCCTAGTAAGCCTCTCTCCCCGATCCACCCCACTCCTCTCAGTCACCACCGAGCACTAAGCTGAGCTCCCTGTGCTGTATAACACTTCAGCTTCTCACCAGGTATTTCTACTTTACTTATGGTAAAACAGTGTGTGTGTGTGTGTCTGTGCGTTCAGTCGCTTCAGTCACATTCGACTCTGAGACTAGTGGACTGCAGTCAGCCAGACTCCTCTGTCCCTGGGATTTTCCAGGCAAGACTACTATAGTGGGTTGTCATGCCTTCCTCCAGATCTTCCCAATCCAGGGATCAACCCCGTGTCTCTTGCCTCTCCTGCGCTGCAGGCAGATGCTTTGCGAATGAGCCACCAGGGAAGCCCCCAGTAGTGTGTCTATGTAAATTTTTGTTTTACCTAATTCATCGTGTTTTGTACAACTCAGTGCTCACACTGTCAGCTCCCAAATCTTATCTGAACAAAATAAAATTATTTCTGCAGCTGCTAATGGCATATTAGAGATGGCATGGATATCATTCTCCCCACTACCTGTTAATCATAACAGTCCCAGGATTTTATTAGCAATGTCCAGGCAAAGCATCTCCCTGGAAAGAGTTTGCATCCGGCAGGAAGCTCTAGCCTCTTCCTGTTCATATCAAGAGAAACGCAAGGAAAGACCTCTGACCCTTTCTCCAGGGTCGTGGTTGCCTTAGGGGCCTTTCGCTGTTGAGAAGGAGCCACCAGCCTCCTTTCCCCAGTCCTCCCCGCCTCCCTGCCCAGGCTCACCTGTGATCACCAAGGGTAGGAAGAGACGAAAGCCCTCCCCAGGCTCTGATAACAGGGTTGCCTGACTGTAATTACAGGCTTTCGCTTCCCAGCTATCCAAATGACAGTCACACTCGAGACTGAGACTCCTTGGTCAGATGGAATCAATTACTGGGCAAAATTGGTGGGTTAATTTTCCCCAGAATGAGATATGCCTTTTAGCTTTGCCATCTCTTCCACTCCAGTTGGTGGCTTATTTGGTCGCATTGTTCTCTGGCCATAGGAACCAAGTTCCATTAGGGAGGATTTCCAAAAGAGTTGATTTGAAAAGGGAACTCCATCAGCCCTCAAACTCAACACCCACTGAAGAGCAGGCTGTTATTAACCAAGCAGCATGGATGGATAATCACCAGGATTCACAGTGGACAGGCAGGAGGTTAATCCAATAGGAAGAGAGACAATTTTCTAACACAGTGTCATTCACTGGGAGAACTGACGCTGAAGCTGAAGCGCCAGTATTTTGGCCACCTGAGGCGAAGAGTCGATTCACTGGAAAATACTCTGATGCTGGGGAAAATATAGGACAGGAGGGGAAGGGGGCAACAGAGGATGAGATGGTTGGATGGCATCACCGACTCAATGGACATGAGTTTGAACAAATTTCAGGANCCCAGCTATCCAAATGACAGTCACACTCGAGACTGAGACTCCTTGGTCAGATGGAATCAATTACTGGGCAAAATTGGTGGGTTAATTTTCCCCAGAATGAGATATGCCTTTTAGCTTTGCCATCTCTTCCACTCCAGTTGGTGGCTTATTTGGTCGCATTGTTCTCTGGCCATAGGAACCAAGTTCCATTAGGGAGGATTTCCAAAAGAGTTGATTTGAAAAGGGAACTCCATCAGCCCTCAAACTCAACACCCACTGAAGAGCAGGCTGTTATTAACCAAGCAGCATGGATGGATAATCACCAGGATTCACAGTGGACAGGCAGGAGGTTAATCCAATAGGAAGAGAGACAATTTTCTAACACAGTGTCATTCACTGGGAGAACTGACGCTGAAGCTGAAGCGCCAGTATTTTG
Source organism: Neotragus moschatus (assembly GCA_006410615.1). Taxonomy (NCBI): domain Eukaryota; kingdom Metazoa; phylum Chordata; class Mammalia; order Artiodactyla; family Bovidae; genus Neotragus; species Neotragus moschatus. The sequence goes on along the minus strand of SJYA01001690.1, from coordinate 1,595,896 downwards.
GCCACCTGAGGCGAAGAGTCGATTCACTGGAAAATACTCTGATGCTGGGGAAAATATAGGACAGGAGGGGAAGGGGGCAACAGAGGATGAGATGGTTGGATGGCATCACCGACTCAATGGACATGAGTTTGAACAAATTTCAGGAGATAGTGGAGGACAGAGGAGCCTCGTGTGCTGCAATTCATGGGGTCACAAAGAGTTGACTTAGCAACTAAACGATAACAACCATTCCCTTTCTGAAGTTTCCCTGGCTATAACGTAGCAAGACCCGGTATGGGCAGAGCCTTCCTTTTTGGAAACTACCGTGAACATAAACCAATTCCTTCATTAGAATAACTTTCTAAGTATGATAAAGCATCTCTTTAAAAAACAAATAAAACAACCAGTGTTCATCTCCTCCAAATGGATTTTTCTCTTCTGGATGGTCTAGTGTAAAAGTAAAAATAGCTTCCATTCAATAGAACATAAATAATATAACAAGAATAATGATAACAACAGTGACCAAAATGTATTCAACCTATGCCACGTTTCAGGAAACGGTATGATTTTTTTATTTTCCTGAACTCAATTCTCCTCAATTCTCAATTATCCAAACTGTCCTAAACAGAGGCACTGAGAAGTTGGGAAACTCGCTCAGGTTCACCTTACTGGTAAGCAAGGGGCCAGAAGATGAACCCAGGTGACCTGACTCCAGAGTCTATGATTTAAAACCTCACCACCTTGTAAACTGCATCACTCCATATGCTCATGAATTCCAAAATGAGAGATCCTCTCAACACTTTCTAGGTGGGGGGTTTGAAGCATAGAGATGTTCATTCACCTAATCTATAAGTGAATGAAGCTGCTATTCCACACCACGTCTGTCAGACTCGAAAGCCTGAGCTTATCCATTTAAAACTCTACAGAGCCTCTGCAAAGAGCCACTTTTGCAAGATCTTGAACGATTGCTAAATCATTGGTGTGTGCACGTGCACTATCACGTCCAACTCTTTGCAACCCCCTGGACTATAGCCCGCCAGGCTCCTCTGTCCAAGGGATTTTCCAAGCAAGAATACTGGAGTGGGTTGTCATTTCCTACTCCAGGAGATCTTCCCTACTCAGGGATTGAGCCCACGTCTCCTGAATTAGCCCGCAGATTCTTTACCACTGGGCCACCTAGGAAGCCCAAATCATTCATTCAGTTCAGCTCAGTTGTTCAGTCATGTCTGACTCTTTGTGATCCCATGAAGCACAGCACCCCAGGCCTCCCTGTCCATCAACATCTCCCGGAGTTCACTCAGACTCACGCCCATCGAGTCAGTGATGCCATCCAGCCATCTCATCCTCNAAGGGGACGACTGAGGATGAGATGGCTGGATGGCATCGCTGACTCAATGGGCGTGAGTCTGAGTGAACTCCGGGAGATGGTGATGGACAGGGAGGCCTGGCATGCTGCGATTCATGGGGTCGCAAAGAGTCAGACACGACTGAGCGACTGAACTGAACTGAACTGAAATAGCCTGATCCTAGTTAAAAAAATTTTAAGGATTAGTCAGTCTGACATGTGTAGAGTGAAGGAAAGGAGGCTAATTAGAAGACCTAGTCCAAGTGAAAGAAGCTAGGCCAGGACTTGGACTAGGATAGCAACAGGGAAAGTGGAAGGGAGGTAACTGACCTGGGATATATTCTGGAAGTCTGGTCAAAATGACTTTCTGGTAGATTTCCTAGAGGAGGAAACTATTATTCAAGGGTTATGCCTTATCTTTGGCTTTAGGACCTTTGTGAATAGAATTATGTTTATTAAGAATGAGAGAGTAAGGGAAGAACAGATTTTAAAAGAGGGAAAGCCACATTTTTTGAATTGGAAATGTTTAGCTTGAGACACTTAATAGGCATAGTCATAGCATTTGTAAAAATGTGTTAAGATAACTAGAACTATAGTTTGGAACTTAGAGGTAAGATGAGACATGGTAATTCAATTTTTGGAGTCAGCGAAAGAGGGACAATATTTAAATCTTTGGTATTAGATAAGATTCCATATAGAATAAATACAAGTAGAAAAGGGAAGGTGTTATAGGACCAAATCTTGGAGCAGTCCAACTTTGTTATTATTCAGTCACTCAGTTGTGTCTGACTCTTAGCAATCCCATGAACTGCAGCACACCAGGCTTCCCTTTCCGTCACCATCTCCTGGAGCTTGCTCAAAATCATGTCCGTTGAGTCAGTGATGCCATCCAACTATCTCATCCTATGTCATCCTATTCTCTTGCCTTCAGTCTTTCCCCAAATCAGGGTCTTTTCCAATGAGTCAACTCATTACATCAGGTGGCCAAAGTATTGGAGCTTCAGCCTTAGCATCAGTCTGTTCAATGCATATTCAGGATTGATTTTCTTTAGAATTTACTAGTTTCGTCTCCTTGCAGTCCAAGGGATTTGCAAGAGTTTTCTCCAACACCACAGTTCAAAAGCATCAATTCTTCAGCATTTAGCCTTCTTTATGGTCCAACGCTCACATCCATATACGACTACTGTAAAAACCATAGCTTTGACTGTACGGACTTTGTTGGCAAAGTAACGTCTCTACTTTTTCATACACTGTAAAGGTTTGTCATAGCTTTTCTTCCAAGGAACACATGTCTTTTAATTTCATGGCTGCAGTCACAATCTGCAGTAATTTTGGAGCCCAAGAAAATAAAGTCTGTCACTGTTTCTACTGTTTCTTCATTAATTTGCCATGAAGTGATAGGACTGGATGCCATGATATTAGTTTTTTGAATGTTGAGTTTTACAAATCCAATTTTGAAAATTACAGACATAATAGAAAACAGAACAGACTGTAAGGGGGCAGCCAATGAAGAAGAAGGATCAGTAGAGTATAGTGTTAAGAAAAAGCTGGAGAACCCATTTCATTGAGGAGGGAGACGTCAGTGATATTCCATGCCATGCTGAAGTAAGAAGACTGGAGAAGTAGAGCCATGTAATACAAAAGTAGCTATTATCCCTCTGATGTCAGCCATAAGGTTTAATGATTGGTCAAGGGTCATGGTGTCAGTTGATGGTAAAGCCAGGAGTTATGTGCAACGGAGAAGGCGATGGCACCCCACTCCAGTACTCTTGCCTGGAAAATCCCACAGATGGAGGAGCCTGGTGGGCTACAGTCCATGGGGTGGCTAAGAGTCGGACAGGACTGAGCGACTTCACTTTCACTTTTGACTTTCATGCATTGGAGAAGGAAATGGCAACCCACTCCAGTGTTCTTGCCTGAAGAATGCCAGGGAGGGGGGCCTGGTGGGCTGCCGTCTATGGGGTTGCACAGAGTTGGACACGACTGAAGCGTCTTAGCAGCAGCAGCAGCAGCAGCAGTAGTGTTATTATAGGTATGTATATGTTTATGTTCGTTCATCACCCATGCCTTCACCCATGCTATGACTGATCACTCTATGTTAATCATACTAAAGGTTTACTCTTATATCCTGGACTAAATTGGAAGTTCTTTAGAGAAGAGAATGGACTTCCCTGGTGGCTCAGGTGGTAAAGCGTCTGTCTACAATGCAGGAGACCTGGGTTTGATCCCTGGGTCTGGAAGATTCCCCTGGAGAAGGAAATGGCAATCCACTCTAGTACTATTGCCTGGAAAATCCCATGGACAGAGGAGCCTGGTAGGCTACAGTCCATGGGATCACAAAGATTTGGACACCACTTAGAGAAGAGAGATACATACTCAGTGAGCTCACCTTCACATCTAACACAGGACTCTGCTCAAAGAAGATGCTTGGAGTTTGCAATAGGTTGGGAAAGACTGTGATTTGTGGTGATACACCATGTTAGAAAGAGAGGCAGAAAAAGTGATAGTCAGTAATCGCCATACTACTTGACTCACGGATATTTCTTCTCACTAGAAAGAAAATATGTTTCCCTGGCCCTTTCCTGCTTCCAGCATGTCCAGAGTCCACTTCTGAAACAAGCAGACATTGACTGCAAAAAGGAGATACTATTTGAGTCTCCTAAAACAATTCTTTATTCCCAAGTTTTCCAAGGTAGAGTTTTGGAGTACAAATGTAACTTAACTTTGTGACAGAATGTGATCTTTAGACACATTTGCTATTTCATGGTTCAGTTCACTTGACCTACAATTCTCATAAAATCAGTGTTTTATAGCTAGTAGTTACCAACCATGGAACTGTAATTGTGATTCTTTAAAACCAATATACTCGTGGAGTCTAAAGTATTTTTGCTGTTTGAAGAGTAGAGACAGAGCATGCATTTATCCATAGAGCGGTATTGCTTTGAAGGTGAATCATTTGGTTTTCCTTATGCAGACTTGTCTCATTATATGTCAGTGGAGCCCCAGGTGTAAATGCTGACCAGGAATTTATTTATTTTGTTACCATTTAGTATCTGAAACAGGTGGTAGTGGTTTGGAAATGAAGGATACATCATCTGTGCTTCCATAGTCCATCGATTCTGAGACAGCTAGGACCTAAGGGAGTTGGGCCTGGAGAAAACACTGGTGACATGAGAACTGTCAATAAATATTTGATGTGCTGTCATCTGGAACAGGAAGCAGGCTTTCTCTGTTTGGCTCCAGCAGGCAGAACTAGAACTAATATATGGGAATTGCATGGAGGCAGATGTGGTTTCCAGATTAGGAAGAACTTTCTAATCATTCAAGTTGCTGAAGACTGAAGCAGGCGATTGACTGAGGCTGTCACTTCTCCATTGCTTGGGGTCTTAAGGAAGAAAGTAGATTTCTTCGCTGCTATAGGAGAGTTCTTATATCATATACTTGCTTGGAGTGCGTAATCTCCAGTGCAGCTTCCAGGTCAAAGTAACTGAGACCATGTGAGGTTGGGAAGTGCAGTAAGAAGTGGGGGCACCAACTTGTCCCTGTTTCTCTCTTTCCCCAGGCATCTCACAGTACATATGTCACAAATTTTCAAGTACACTGAAAGAACCCCATGACCCGGGTAATCAAGTTGGAAGTTCATTCATGCAGATTGAGACATCCTCAGAAACAAGTTACTCTTGGTTACATATAGTGTTTTGGTCCTCTGTTTGTTCACACTTCCTATATCCTTACCCCTTCTTCTCTAACCCTGCTTCCTTTTACCCTCCCCTGCTCAAATCTTTCTAGCATTCTCTCTGGAATCTCATTTCTGCAGTTTCTATATTCCTAAATGTTTGACTAGGTATCTCCTCTGGTTCCTTCAGTAACAAATATACAGCTCTATCCTGAGTCTTTTATTTGACTTGCCTTCTTCCAAAGTAGGGGATTCTTATTTCTTATAATCCCTGTGTCATGTTTTGGGGAAATGGACTCTGTTTTGTTTTGTTTTGTTTTTTTCACAATTTTCATTCTAAATCATTTCTTTTTCACTATTCTGTTAAAAGCTCCCATCCTATGAACTTTTTCAGGAGTGTTATCTTCCCATCTCTACATTCTTATCCATTTTAGCAACTGACTCACAGTCTTCCTCAAGTTCTACCTTTATGTGGAGGACACCCAGCGTGCATTTAGACAATGTATCAAGGATTTAGGCTGCTATATTCTTGACATTCTCATCTTCCATAAATTTTACCTCTATTCTAATTCAGTTATCTACTCCTATGGTCAAAATTGTACTTTTTCAATTCCTACAATTGCAATTATTTTTAAGCATTTTATGGAGATATAATATACACACACAATGTGTACATATCATACATGTATAGTCTTGATGAGTTTTCTGAGCTACATACAACTGTATGACCACCGTAAGATCAAAAACATTACTAGCATCCAAGATATCCTTCCAGTTACTACATTCCTGAGAATAACCACAATCCATGTAGAATTAGTTTGGAAAATTTTCTAGTTCTTGTAAAATCAATACTTTTGTGGCTGACTCTTTCTGTTGAACACTGATATCATTGCATGTAATTAACTCTCATTGCTCTGTAGTATTCCATTATATGAAAATACCAAAATATGTTTACCTATTCTACTGGTCAGTTGGGTTTCAATTACCTATTTCAATTGTCTATTGGTTTCAATTGTCTATTTCAGATAGTGTTGATGTGAACAGTTAGATGAACAGGTATTCTGTTGGCTGTATATCTGGGAGTGATTCATGTAGTATTCATGTACTACATGTAGTATTCATGTAGTTTCCCAGGTGATGCTAGCAGTAAAGAATACCCCTGCCAACACAGGAGATGCAAGAGACTTGGATCCCTGGCTCAGAAAGATCCCCTGGAGGAGGAAATGGCAACCCATTCCAGTATTCTTGCTTGAAAAATTCTATGGACAGAAGAGCCTGGCAGGCTACAGTCCATGGGGTTGCAGAGTCAGACATGACTGAGCATGCCTGCACGCATGCATGTGCTTAGTATGTGCATATTCAACCTGTTCAGCAACTGATAAAGAGGTGCACTAATTCATGGGAGAGTCTCCAGTTGCTTTACATTTTCACTACATCTTCATATGTACTTCTTTTCTCCTCCCACCAGCCACTGTGCTGGCATACCACTGTGGCTTTGGTTTGCATTTTGGGTATCTGTTACTAATTTCTGGCTTAGTCCCATTAATAGTCACAAACTTTACTGTGAATGATTTCAATATTTTGAAATGTAGAGCTCTTTATTGTCCATACTGTCCAATGCAGAGTTGATTCTGGCAAATGCTTTACCTGTACTCAAAAAAATTTAAAAAAATTCTGGGTTTGGGTGCAGTGTTATATGTGTGTTAATCAGGTCCAGTTCATTAACTCTTTTGTTCAGATTTTCTATGTCCTTGCCAATTCCTGTCTCTTCTCTTATCTGCTATTGCAAGAGGTGTGTTCAACTCTCGTATTGCACTGCTAATGGGTCTAATTCTCTCTCTCTCTCTTTTTTTTTTTTGGTCATGCTACACAGCATGTTTCCTGACCAGGGACTGAATTTGTGCTCCCCTGCAGTGGAAGGCCAGAGTATTAACCACTGGACCACCATGAAAGTCCCTAATTCTCCTTTTAGTTGTAGCAATTCTTGCTTTGATTTTATTAAAGCTGTATTTTAGAGATAAATAGATTTAGAATTGTGCTACTTCTGTGGGATTGATCCATTTATACTTATGATAATCTGTATCTCCAGGAATGTTATTTTGCCTTAACCTTCTTCTTTTTTGTATATATATATATGTATGTGTGTATATATATATATATATATATATATAACTTAGTGCATGTGTTTTTTAAGTACATTATAGTTAAATGTTTGATTTTTAATACAATCTGACAATTTTAATATTTCAGTGGAGTATTCAGTGAAGTAAACCATTTGAACTTCACAGAATTATGGACAGTTTATTACTTTAATGAAAAGTGTAAGTGTTAGTTGCTCAGCCATGTCCGACTCCTTGCAACCCCATGGTCTGTAGCCCGCCAGGCTGCTCTGTCCATGGCATTCTCTAGGCAAGAATACTGGAGTGGGTTGCCATTTCTTAGTTTACATTATTTTCATACTATTTTAATTGTTACCTTAGGGGTAATGTTGCTGGCCAAAATCTTGGCTTTCTTTGCCCACCTGTTGCAGAAACCAGTACTCAAGAAATCAAGCACCACATTTGGAGAGTTAGAGAACTCAGGTTTATTATGCCAGCAGGCCCAGAAGAGTTAACACTCCAAGCTCTGAGCCCCAAACAAAGGAGTTAAAGAGTTGTAATACACAGACAGGCCTGATTAATTGAGTTTGTGGGTTTGCAGAGGCTGGGCAATTGCAAAGGGCAAGACAAGGGTGAGCGAGATAAGCTCTAGTTCCTCATATTATGAGTCCCTACTTTCTGAGACCTATGTGATCCAGCCTTTGCAAGGAGCAAGCTGAGTTACAGAGGCAGAAGGAGCAGGAGGTTATGTAAAATTTTAATGTTTCCTCTTCACACCGAAGCTGAATAAAAAATATGGAGACAGTTTGCAAGAAATAGAAAGGTGGCTTTAATTCTCAGAGGAGAGGAGAACACAGTAGGTCCATGCCTCAAGAATTGTGACCCCCCTGCCGCCCCCCTCCTCTATGAGGAGTCTAGGGGCTATATAAGATAAAGGCTCACAGTCTGGAGTTGGTGATGAGGAACAAAGGTATTAGGGTCTTGATTTCTTCCTCTTGCACTGTTTCAAAGACAGTCATAGGCTGGAGTCAGAAACTCAGTAACTGAGTCTGGCAGTTCAGTGGCTCTTCAGCCTTCTTTCTGATACGTCAGTACAAGGGTAACGGTTTTGAAATGATAAACACCGGATACAGGATGTATTTAGCATAGTTGTTGTTCAATCAGTCATTTCCTCATGGACTGCTGAACCCCAGGCTTCCCTGTCCTTCGCCATCTCTCAGAGTTTGCTCAGACTCATGTTCATAGAGTCGATGATGCCATCCAGCCATCTCATCCTCTGTCACCCCCTTTTCCTTCTGCCCTCAATCTTTCCCAGCATCAGGGTCTTTTCCAATGAGTAAGGCAATGGCAACCCACTCTAGTACTCTTGTCTGGAAAATCCCGTGAACCGGGGAGCCTGGTGGGCCGCAGTCCATGGGGTCACGGAGTCAGACACAACTGAGCGACTTCCCTTTCGCTTTTCACTTTCTTGCATTGGAGAAGGAAATGGCAAACCACCCCAGTGTTCTTTCCTGGAGAATCCCAGGGATGGAGGAGCCTGGTGGGCTGCCGTCTATGGGCTCGCACAGAGTCAGACATGACTGAAGTAACTTAGCATAGAGTCAAAGATAAATAGGTGTCAAGTGTAGCTCCTGCAGTGTTAGGGGGCAGAAAAGCAAACTTGGTTACAGAAAAATTAGGACCGTTCAGGCCTGCTCACTGTTCTCTTTATCTTCTTTGTTCTCAAGAACAAGAAAGAAAACAACTCAATCCTCTTTTTCTCCTTTTCACTGCAACAGTAACAACATGCATCTTTGACTTATTAGAATATAATAAAAATCATTGGTTTTTATCACTTCTTGATTCATCTAAAAATTATATAAAATTTTCACCATTTAGCCTTTTCTAACTTTATTGTTATTTCTGTTTGGCATTAGCTGTGCATTGTAGTTCTAAATATATCAGACACTTCACATGGCATTGTATTTATTGTTTTGTGCCATCAATATTCAGTTATATTTAGTCATGTTTTATCCTTTTTATCCTTTCTGGTGTTCTCTCCTTCTCACATTTTCACTGTTTTCATCTGGGAATATTTTCTTTCTACTGAAAAATTCCCTTTTATGTTTATTTTAGGGCATGTCTTCTGATGGAAAAGTCACTCAACTTTTATTTTTTTGTTTGAAAATAGTTTTTACTCTGCCTTCATTTTTGAAGGTTACATTTTGCTAGGTAACCAATACTGAGTTGACAGTTGTTTTATTTCATCACTTTAAAGATGATTTTTCATTGTTTTCTGAGTTCCATTAATTCTTTTGAGAAACCTTATGTTTTTGTCAGGTAATGTCCTTTTTTCTCTGACTGTCTTTAAGGTGTTGTCTTTTTTTTTTTTTTTTAATTTTGTCTTTGGTTCCAGAAACTTTTCTATAATGTACGAACATGTGGTTTTCTTTTCGTTTATTCTGCTGAGGTTGTTCAGAACTTATTGAGTCTGCAGGTTGATATCTTTCAGTAGTTTTGGAAATTTTTCAAATGATATGGCTTTAGATATTGCTTTTGCCTTCTCTTCCTTCTTCTTATGGAATTTCAATTACACATATTTTTGACACACACCTGCTGTGCTCTTATCTGATATTTACATGTTTTATTCATCCCACACTTCAATTTATATTTTTCTATGACTTGTTTTTAAGTTCCTTAATCCTCTATTTTTCTGTGAAGAGTCTGCTCATAAACTTATCTTTCATTAAATTCAGATACCGTATTTGTAAGTTCTAGAATAGATATTTACTCCTTCTTTAAAATAAATTTCAACTTTCTGGTAAAACGTACTTATTTTGTCCTTCTTTTCCATTAGTATCTTTAAAATATTATTAACATTTATTTTATAATCCCCACTTGTCAACTCTGTTATCTGCTTCAGAGACTGGAATACTTGTTTTGTAAAGGGCCAGACAGTAAAAACTTTAGGCTTATTCACTTACACGATCTCTCTCTTTGTTACTCAACCCACTGTTATGACATAGAAACAGTTATATATGATGCATAAATATAAATGAATATGGCTACATTTCAATGAAACATTTTTATAAAAAGAGACATTGTCAATATATGGCCCATAGGCCATAATTTATCTATCTCTGGTCTGCTTCACTTTGGGTTGGTTTCTGTTATATTTGTCTTTGTCGGTTGGTCTTGCCTCTTTATATATCTAATAATTTTTGATGATATGCCAGACATTGTGAATAAAGGAACTGCAAAGACCTTCTATAATTATGTTTCATCAGAGATTGTTTCCTTCTTTTGCAAACAGAGAGGATCTGATTGCTTCAGTTCAGCCAAGGTTTGAGTTGAGCTGTGTTGGGTTTGCGGCTGCTGCTAAGTTGCAGCAGTCGTGTCTGACTCTGTACGACCCCACAGATGGCAGCCCACCAGGCTCTCCCATCCCTAGGATTGTCCAGGCAAGAATACTCCAGTGGGTTGCCATTTCTTTCTCCTGTGTTGAGTTTGATTTTAGCTTTAAAGAGATTCAGTCTAGTTCTGGTCTGCTGTTGTTCCTATGGATTTATTACCCTAAGATTTTTATTGAGAGCCTTGTGGATTTTTGTCTCCTTTGTCTTGAAAACTGCAGAGATTTATTCTTCACCTTCAGGGATTTATATCTTATCTCTTTAGCCTCCCACCTCAAAACAGCTTCAAAGTTTGGTAATGTCTTCAGAAGTAGAGAGGCAATATTTGAGGTAAACTCCTTCCTTTAGAAAATTGTTTTTTNCGGCTGCTGCTAAGTTGCAGCAGTCGTGTCTGACTCTGTACGACCCCACAGATGGCAGCCCACCAGGCTCTCCCATCCCTAGGATTGTCCAGGCAAGAATACTCCAGTGGGTTGCCATTTCTTTCTCCTGTGTTGAGTTTGATTTTAGCTTTAAAGAGATTCAGTCTAGTTCTGGTCTGCTGTTGTTCCTATGGATTTATTACCCTAAGATTTTTATTGAGAGCCTTGTGGATTTTTGTCTCCTTTGTCTTGAAAACTGCAGAGATTTATTCTTCACCTTCAGGGATTTATATCTTATCTCTTTAGCCTCCCACCTCAAAACAGCTTCAAAGTTTGGTAATGTCTTCAGAAGTAGAGAGGCAATATTTGAGGTAAACTCCTTCCTTTAGAAAATTGTTTTTTTTTCTTAGTAAAATAATATGTGGATAATTTCATTCTGCCTTTTAAACTGTTGACCTTATACTCCCACCCTCCGTTCAACCCTAATATCTAGAAAATATTTTGTAGAGAAAATAAATCATGCCTCTGAATCCTCTTCAGTATCCAATCTAGGTTCCTACCTACCCTTGTGTCACCGCTAAAAGCTTTGCTAGTTATTTTTTCCCATAGTGGTATTCTTCTCCTTGACTCAATACTTAATACATATCCAGATCTGACAAATCCCCCAAGAAGCAAGATGAATGGCAATCATTACCAGCTTATTTTAAGATAGTCTCATTCTAGAATTTTAGTTCACCTAGTTCTTATCGCTTTCACAAACCATAAACAGATATCTTTAAAAGTATAGTGTATTTAATATTTACCTAGGCTTGTAAAACAAATATATACTTTTACATTGTTAGATTATTTATTCTCTAGGTTAATGCTTCTAATTGGAATTTTGGACTGAAAAACACATGGCTCATACATGTAAATGAGTACAAGAAATTTTTATACAACTTAAGTTGCATTGCATATGGACAAATCTTTAGTAAAGCTAACCTAATGATCAAAATAAGAAGAGAGCAGATTGGTATTTGTTTAATGATTTATTCCTTCCTTCCTTCAGTCAGTCAGTAGATCTTTTACTTACCAAGTGAATATACACAAGACTGACCTAAGCTGTAGAGTATCTTGATGAGCAAACTTGAAAAGAATTCTTCCTTCATGAAGTTTAAGCTCTGGTGAGATGACAAATATATTTTCACATGTCTTTTGGCTGTTTTAATATGTGAATTACTCTTTGTATATCTTTTTCACTTTGCTGCTAGGTTCTTCATCTTTTCTAGTGATTTATGATATATGTGAAGTCTTTGTGAATTATTTCTCCACTCTGTTTAGGGATTATGCTTTAAAAGATCTTCTATATGCGAAGATTAAAAATGCCAGGCACCTATCTTTACTGCTGTTGCTTTTATGTTTAAATCTTGTATTTGAATACTTAGGCATAATTATGATAATGATCCAGATTTCTCTCCCCACCCAAATGGCTAACCAGTTATCCCAACATAATGTGTTAACTGTATCACTTTTACTCAGTGACTTGAAATGCCTTTATTATTACCATATACTAAATTTTGATGCATACCTGTTCTTTTTACGTCTATTTTTAAGATCTTTTCATATATTTAGATTACCATAGATTTAAATATCTGGAATGATACTGTATTTGATTCAGAATGATAGATACAGAAAGAGACAAAAAGGAGAATGTGGAAAGGAGAATGTGGACATTTTCTAGGTGTCACTGGCTGAGATTTTTCAAGTGGTGATTAAGCTAACAACATGAGTAAGGAAACAGAGGTGTGAAAAGGCATGGCCTGTATGACTGGAGATAAAACTGGAATAGTATGACATATTATGGAGAGAAGAATCTCTTTTTTGCCCTTTGTCAGATAACTCAGTCACTATAACAAACTATCCCAAATTTTAATGACTGAAAACAGTAACAGTTTAATTCTCATTGAGGAAAATTCCAGTGTGAGCCCTTTGGAACTGTGGGTCAGCTGCTTCTCCTCTAACTGGTGAGCTAGGCATCCAGGCTTCTTCCATTTTCTGATTCCAGGCCCTGAGTCTGCTCATTTATGGTGACAGAGACAGTATATGGAGGAATATGGAGGAATACGGTGAGTATTTTAGGGATCAGAAGAAGCCCACCCCCGTGACTCTTTTTTTTTTAAATTTATTTATGTATTTATTTTTGACCCTGCTGGGTCTTTATTGCTGTCCGTTGGCTTTCTGTAGTTGCAGCGAGCCAGGATTACTCTAGTTGGGGTGCATGGGCTTCTTGTTGCAGTAACTTCTCTTGTTGTGGATCACAGGCTCAAGAGCATGTGGGCTCCGTAGTTGTGGCTCACGGGCTTAGTTGCCCTGGAAGCGTGTGGAATCCTCCAGACCAGGGATTGATGTGTATCCCCTACATTCAATTCAGTTCAGTTCAGTTCAGTCGCTCAGTTGTGTCTGATTCTTTGTGACTCCATGAATCTCAGTGCACCAGGTTTGTATGTCCATCACCAGCTCCCAGAGTTGACCCACATTCATGTCCATTGAGTCGGTGATGCCATCTAACCACCTCATCCTCTGTTGTCCTCTTCTTCTCCTGCCTTCAATCTTTCCCAACATCAGGGTCTCTTCAAGTGAGCCAGCTCTTCGCATCAGGTGGCCAAAGTATTGGAGTTTCAACTTCAGCATCAGTCCTTCCAATGAACACCCAGGACTGATCTCCTTTAGGATGGACTGGTTGAATCTCCTTGAAGTCCAAGGACTCTCAAGAGTATTCTCCAACACCACAGTTCAAAAGCATCAATTCTTCAGTACTCAGCTTTCTTTATAATCTAACTCTCACCTCCATACATGACCACTGGAAAAACCATAGCCTTGACTAGACGGACCTTTGTTGACAAAGTAATGTCTCTGCTTTTTAATATGCAGTCTAGGTTGGTCATAACTTTCCTTCCAAGGAGTAAACGTCTTTTAATTTCATGGCTGCAATCACTATCTGCAGTGATTTTGGAGCCCCCCAAAATAAAGTCAGCCACTCTTTCCCCATCTATTTGCCATGAAGTGTTGGGACTGGATGCCATGATATTAGTTTTCTGAATGTTGAGCTTTAAGCCAACTTTTTCACTCTCCTGTTTTACTCTTATCTTATCTTAAGGGTGGTGTCATCTGCATATCTGAGGTTATTGATATTTCTCCCGGCAATTTTGATTCCAGCTTGTGCTTCTTCCAGCCCAGTGTTTCTCATGATGTACTATGCATAAAAGTTAAACAAGCAGGGTAACAATATACAGCCTTGATGTACTCCTTTTCCTATTTGGAACCAGTCTGTTTTTCCATGTCCAGTTCTAGCTGTTGCTTCCTGACGTGCATACAGGTTTCTCAAGAGGCAGGTAATGTGGTCTGGTATTCCCATCTCTTTCAGAATTTTCCACAGTTTGTTATGATCCACACAGTCAAAGGCTTTGGCATAGTCAATAAAGCAGAAATAAAGTGCAGGAGCAGCTGAGAGGAGCTACCCCACATCCAAAGTCAAGGGAGGCAGCTGAGAGGACATACCCCACGTCCAAGGTATAGAGCAACAGCTGTGCTTTGATGGAGCAGCCATGAAGAGATACCCCACATCCAAGGTAGGAGAAACTCAAATAGGACCGTAGGCACTGAGAGAGGGCATCAGAGGGCAGGGAGACTGAAACCACAGTCACAGACAACTAGCCAATCTGATCACATGGACCACAGCTTGTCTAACTCAGTGAGGACACCAGAGATGGGAATACCAGACCACATGCTGCGTGGGGACACCCAAGACGAGTGGGTCATGGTGGAGAGGTCTGACAGTATGTGGTCCGCTGGAGAAGGGAATGGCAAACCACTTCGGTATTCTTGCCTTGAGAACCCCATGAACAGTATGACAAGGCAAAAAGATAGGACACTGAAAGATGAACTCCCCGGATCGGTAGGTGCCCAATATGCTACTGGAGGTTCCCTACATTGGGAGGTGGATTCTTAACTGCTAGATCATGAGGGAAGTTTAAATACACGTGTGATTCTTAAAGATTTAATAGAAACAACACAATGAAAGTAGAAGGCACACAGATTGTAAGTACGTTTTTAAAGTGTCAATATCAGTAGATTTTAAATTACTTTGTCAAATTGAGATAAAGGTTTTAAATTCCTACTCTCAATGTCTGTATTTATATCATTGTGGACCAGTAAGAAACAATGGACAGACAGTGCGCTGCAGACTGCCCTTACAGTGGTGTTGGCATGTACTCTTTTGGCCTGTTGTCCAGAACACGATGACATCATCTCAGCCTAAATGCAAGAAAGGTTGGGAAATGGTTTCTCCTGTGGTTAGAAAAATGAAATAGATTGGTGGGCATCTCATCCATTCCTGCTATGGAGTTCCAATTAATTTAAATCAAATTTATTGTATTCCTTGCTTAATGTCCCTTTCTGGGAAACTGTTGACTAAGTAGTACAGTCTGAATACCTTAGCATGACTAATTTATTCAGGATTTGTTGTGTTTACATAACTTTGTTGTTGTTGCTGTTTTTGTGTTTTATTAAAGCACTTGATACCCTCTGCTATATGTACTTTTTACATATCTGACTTTCCCACTAGAACCCAGGTCCCCTGCGTTGCAAACAGACGCTTTTACTGTCTGAGCCACCATAGCATGTAACTTTCCCACTAAACTATCAAAATCTAAGTCTCTCATTTTTACAACACCATCTAGTAGTGCAGTACTTGATGCCTAGAAAACTTTTAATAAATGTTTGTAAGCTGAGTTAATTAACATATGAAGCATGGGGATTTCCCTGGTGGTCCAGTGGCTAAGACTCCAGGTTGGAGTCTTAGCAAATGGATGCCACATGCTGCAACTAAGATTTGGCACAGCCAAATAGATGAATATTAAAAATATATATATATTTAGCATGATATTATTTGATCTGTTTTATTATACAAAGGTTCTTCTTTTATCAAATTGAAGGAAGGATTGACCAGAAAGTTGGCAAGACTGGAAGTAAGAATATTAGTTAGGAAATACTTTTTAGTAATCTAAATTAAGTATGTTAAAGGTTTTAATTAAAATATCATGGAGATGAAAACAGGGAGCAGAAACAACAAAGTTTCTGGAGTTTGAGTAAAGAGGATTCCTTCACTGATTGGTGATTCAGAATGAAGAATGACTTAGATTTCTAGTTTGTAGGACTAGTTGCATTTGATAGCAGCAACAGAGAGAACACAGGAGGATGTGTGAGTTTGAATGGAAAAGTACGAGTAATGAGCTCAGTTCAGGTCATGCTGAGCTTGAGATCCCTGCAGAATAATGCACGGTAGTTTCTATGATCTTCATGTTGTAAAGTCTGTGTGGTTCTTTGTAAACCAAAGAGAAGAACTATTATCATAATGACTTGTAATATATCTCCTCCACTTCAATATGAAAAGCTTCCTCAAATTTTAAAATACATTGGTTTGAAAGAGGAATTCTAAACTCTAGAGGGGAGCTATGGTTCATGGCCCCTTTGAAGAGTGGAGATGAGTGGAGAAGGGGTTTAGAGCAGGCATGTTAAGAAGCTTATCAGGCTGCATTTCAATGCTTCCTTCTAGTCCTCTAGAACTAGATGGGGGGAAGTTTTTATTCACCAGCCCATTGTTTGTGATCTTTTTCCATAGACTGCTTTCTTCCTTTTGCCAATCTCTGTCTCCACCCACTCCTACTTCTCATATTGCCTACACTCCCTCCCCCCAACCAATTCTCATCCTGAATCCAATGTGCTCACTCCCTCTCTCAGTCCCTTAGCTCTTTGTTAGCCCTTCTGTACTGCCTGCTGTGTGCTGTGCTTAGTCACTTAGTCGTGTCCGACTCTTTGCAACATCATGGACTGTAGCACGCCAGTCTCTCCTGTCCATGGGGATTCTACAGGCAAGAATAGTGGAGTGGGTTGCATGCCCTCCTCCAGGGGATCTTCCCAACCGAGGGACTGAATCTAGGTCTCCCGCATTGCAGGAGGATTCTTTACTATCTAAGCCGCCAAGATCTATGATTTTACTTTGCATTCTAGATATTTATGGGCTTGCCTATTCCCACTAGGAGATCATAAAGGTTTTTTTTTTTTTTTTTTTTTTTTTCTTTTTAATGGAGAAATTATTTCTTAAATTTGTATATTTTGTTC